>PISX010005126.1:0-112148 GCA_004024625.1 Mellivora capensis | reverse complement strand
CCTTTCCCGACCCCCTCCCCCCCGCAACCCTCAGTTTGTTTTGTGAGATTAAGAGTCACTTATGGTTTGTCTCCCTCCCAATCCCATCTTGTTTCTTTTCTTCTTTTTCTGCCCCCCTAGTCCCCCATGTTGCATCTCCACTTCCTCATATCAGGGATATCATATGATAGTTGTCTTTCTCGGATTGACTTATTTCACTCTTATTTTATTTTTTTAAAGATTTTATTTATTTATTTGACAAACAAAGATCACAAGTAGGCAGAGAGGCAGGCAGAGAGAGAGGAGGAAGCAGGCTCCCTGCTGAGCAGAGAGCCTGATGTGGGGCTCGATCCCAGGACCCTGGGATCATGACCTGAGCTGAAGGCAGAGGCTTTAACCCACTGAGCCACCCAGGTGCCCCTGTTGATTTGTTTTTAATAGAGGAAAAATACCTCTGGAAGCTGAGAGAAAGCTATATGAAAACAAAAATGGTTGGAGGCTTGGATGTCAATTAATTGTAGTGTAAGTTAAAAGTTCTGAGTGGTTGGTCTATCTCACTGCAAGTGGGGCTGATGGCAGCTGCTGTGTCATACCGATGCTAAGGAAGCTGAATGGATGGAATGTGTCTCTCCACTGAATGTGGGAGTTGAGCTATCAAATCAGAATATTTTTTTAAAAGAGTTATTTGTAACACTAGCTGTAGACTAGTTTATTCAAGGAGATCATCAGAAGAGAACACTGGTCCTCTGAAAATGCCAATACTTAATTATCAAGCAGAGAAAGAGAAAAGAACTTTTGCATGCTATAATAAGTAGTCAGAGGTATCATGGGGACAAAAAGGTGGCATAATGAGGTAGGAAGAACATAAGGATATTGGGTGAGTATGTAAAAATTAAGCTGATGCAGAAGAATTCTCTTTCCACTCCAAATCAACTAAATCATAAAGGAAGTAGTGTTGAGATACTTAGCCAGAGTAAAAAAATCAAGAAAGAGGACCACTTAGATTCCAGAGGGAAGACAGAAATTCAAGGTAATAGCAATGATCAGAGGTCCACATTTTCACAGGGTTACCAGAACTGGGAAACAAACCTTAAGTGATGTGTCCGGCACTTTAAGACCTTCAGAGAGGAGCCCAGGAGGCAGGGTCCATACACAAGGACCCTCAAAAACTTTGAGGCAAGAAGTTATTCTGCTACGTCCTTGAAAGTAGGACTATGAAAATTCTGACCACTAGCCATAGTTAAAATGAGTCATTTTGAGGAAACTGGCAATATGAAAGAACTCTAGGCAAACTCAGAGTTTGAGATGTCTATTGCTCATGCGGTGTAAGAGCGGCAAGTTGAGAAACTAACAAAAATCCTAATATAAACTCCGTAAAGCCAAGGACAAAACAAAGGAGGGAATATGAGCTGGCACTTAGTGGGGGTTGCTGCAAACTGGGGTTCTTGACATACTGCTGTGTCCGTCTGCGCAGGCTGCCATAACAAAATGCCACAGCCTCAGTGGCCTAAACCACATTTGTTTTCTAACACTTCTGGGGGCTGGAAGTCCAGATCAAGGTGTTGGCAGGGTTGGTTTCTGCTAAGGCTTCTTCTTGGCTTACAGATGACCAGCTTTTCTCTGTGGCCTCATGCGAGGTTTCCACTGCATACTTATTCTTGGTATCACTTCCTATAAGGACACCAGTTCCATTGGATTAGAGCCCCAACTCTGTGACCTCATTTAACCTTAATTATCTCTTTAAAGACCCCATCTCCAAATACTGTCATATTGTGGGTTTGGGGTTTCAGCATATGGATGTCGAGGACACAGTGCAGTTCATAAAAACCTCCAGGAAGATGACTTCAGAGCAAAATATTAAAGTCCCCTATGGAAACTCAAAATAGAGACAGAGAATACAACAAGCAGAATTCACAACCTAGAACTAGAGATAATAGAACTATCTGGAAGAGACATGAAAATGCATGTGTAAAAGCTTAAATAGAAAAAAAGAAAAAAATAAGCACAGACGTCAGACCCAGAAAAGGACCCCAGTCTCGAGCTGTGGAGCATTTGAGCTGTATGATTTGCAGATTGTGAGCAAACACATTGGTAAAGATGTAGGTAAGTGTAAATAAGCATTAGTAACTTGGAAATCGATTTGATTAAATTAGTGAGACATGCGCATAGGTGCAAAGATGAGAAGGAAATAAGATAGCACACTGTGGAAAACAGACAAGGGAATTTCCAGAAAAGGAGAGTAGAAATGAAAGATGTGATGGCTCAGTATTTTCCTGGACTGAAAAAAAAGGATACCAATCTTCAGAATGATGGAGCATTCTCATCCTAGACTGGATGATTAAAAACAATGTACACCTAGATGCATCGCAATGAAACTTCAGGACGAACACAAACAAAAAATCTTGGAGGCAATCAAAGATGAAATATATATTTCAGTCAAAGGGATGAAGATTAGAATTACAGAAGCTGTCCCACAGTCATGTGGGGACACACACACACACAAAAATTGTAGAAGGATAACCTCAAAGAGTAGATGAAAAGTAATTGTTAAGATAGAATTCTACACTCAACCAAACTGTAATTCAGGAGTGGATTTAAATTAAAAAAAAATACTCATAAAAATACTGTGAGAATTAAGAACTTAGTCTCCCTGAAAAGAAAAAACAAACTATTACAGAATGAAAATCAGTAAGAAGCAATTAAATCCCCTCTACCAAAAGTAAGGATGGGATGGTAAGGAAATACTTGGATAAACATGTAGGTGAATGGAAGCAAACTTGGACTGTAAAAATAATGTGGATGGTTGGATAGATGGATGAGTGGATGATATTATTAATTTCTTGGTCATTTAAGACAAGGTATTTTACAAGGCACAAATAAGACAATGGTGGTAGGTTAGAGGAAGAAGGTTAATGTGAATCCTATCTGAGAGGAGATTAGACATACTGATTATCAGTAAACTTATGCATATATGTTTAAGTTTATGAGGGAACATCAACAGAAAAGAAAAAGAATATGTAGCATCTAGATAAAAGGAAAAGGAGGGATGGAATAAAGCAAACTGTATGACTAGAATAGGATTAAAAATGTGGACATAAAGGATACAGATGAACCAGAGGATAATGGTTTTCTCTGGAAGGAAAGAGTAAAATTGGGGAGGTTTGCAAAGTGGGGTTCTATTTTTCTTAATGTAGTATATGGGTTCTGGAAAAAAATTAATCCTATAAAGCAAAATAATGTTAGATGACATTTGTTGGTAGTAACTATCTTGTGCATTTCTTTATTATCTTTTTTTACTTAATTACCTAATTATATTAATAAGTTTTTAAAAAATGTACATGGGTATTGGATAAAAATTACCTAATTATATTAACAAGTTTTTAAAAAAATGTACATGGGTGTTGGCTAAAACTGTTCTTACCCTGTGTTACTTACTGTGTAACTTGGGTGAAGTTACTCCATTTCCTTAGGTTTCACTTGCTGAATTTTTAAATGTGTACAATAATACAATATTCTGTACCTTCCGGGGTTGTTTCAACAATGTAAAGTGCGTGGCACAGTACATGGAGAAAATATGCATCCAATGTATTGTAACTCGTGGGACTAAAGAGGCAATGACAGCATGAAACCAAAGGAGAGGAGAGTTTTTAAATAGAGAAAGGAAGTATCGTCTGTTACACACCTAAGCCAAATGTTCAAATAACTGATATTGACCATTGGATTTAACTCTTACAAGGTTGTTGGTGAAGTTTACCTGAGCAGTTTGGGGGGCTTAGTAAGAACAGAAGATTGTGGGCATGAGTTGAAGAGGGGAGAGGACAGAGAAGAAAATGCTTGCAGCATATTGTTTAAAACAAGGAAGCAAGGAAAACTCATGTACTTATAGAAGCAAGAGAAAAAACAGGTTTTAAAATGGGAGACTGCAAATGTGAATTATTTTAAGTAGTTTGGTTGTAGAGGAAAATAGGTCAGTGCCGAGAGGTAGACAGAGGGTGGAGTGTATGTGTGTGTGTGTGTGTGTGTGTGTGAGATAGTGGTAAGGATTTTGGCGTGTTAACAGCCTGAAAGGGGAGATCCAGTAGAAGGGGGCAAGGTGAGAAAAGAGGAACAAAGGTAGGACACTGATGGGTCAAGGTCTTAGAAGGGGTGGGAGGAGTTGGGATTCAAGAACACAGTACCTGTTCTGAGATGAGAAGGTAGTTGGTTGAAAGTGAGTGCTGCTAGTGGTGGTGTTCACGTGTGAGGGCAGGGCATTGAGGGAGTTTAGAACTCTTTAGATTTGTCTGTGAAGGATATGACACAGCACCCTCCACTGAGAAAGAATGTGTAATTTTTGTTATTTTGTTGTGTGCTTCTTCCCTCTCAAGAGTGAGGACTCAGGCCTCGAAATACTCCACATGGGCTTTTTTGTATGATGGAAAAATTGGATTCAGGCCCAAGTCTTCTCTCAAGAAGGGTTTTTTGTATGTGAACGATCACTGCTGGAAACTTCAAATCACCACACTCATTTCAGAAAGTCACATAAGTTCCATAGAAGGGATGATGTGTGGAAGTTACTGGCTAATTCTTCTGGGAAATAAACAGGAACCAAGACTCCACATTTTCATGTCCTCTACAAAATCAGCTTTCCAAAAATACACTCCTACAAGCTGTAGTCACAGTTGAATATCATGTTTCTATTATTGTGATGACATAAAATCATTAAACCACTGCTAGCCGTAAAAACAGTCATGTCTGGTAATAGAACTGCTCTGTGCCCATTCGAAGGGAATTGCATTTTAAATGACACATGGAGAACAATGTCCTCTGACGAGGAGTGGCTTGGACTGAGGTTTTTACTTCCACAGTGATTTATTAAATATTCTCCTCTGCTGTTGCTGCAATACTTAAGCTCTTGGTTCAAAATGGTGGTGTCAAAATTTGAAAGAAGTTTTCAAAAAAATTTTTAGTCCCCTGCTAAATTTTTATAATATTTCCTGTATTTAAAGTAACTGAAAAAAATATGAAAAGTTTCCAATATCAAGACTCAACCCCCACCCCATCCCTTAATCTTTCAAGGTTCTTTGTCTAGACTTCTCTTTGTATCTTCTCTTTACTCCTATCACACAAGCAGAATTGGGACCACTTATTGTAGGTCACCTCAGTTAA
Source organism: Mellivora capensis (assembly GCA_004024625.1). Classification (NCBI taxonomy): domain Eukaryota; kingdom Metazoa; phylum Chordata; class Mammalia; order Carnivora; family Mustelidae; genus Mellivora; species Mellivora capensis. The sequence continues at coordinate 107,021 of PISX010005126.1, read as the reverse complement.
TGCTCACACAACCCAGTGAGAGAGAGATGGCCACGGGGAAAGGAGTACAGCTGGCATTTCAAGATTGAATTCGATCTTCCCACTATCAAGTAGGATTCAAATTCAGGTCTGAATTTTTTAAAAAATGAAGTTCAAAAGAGACATTGAATTCAACGTCTCTTTCAAGTTCTCACCTGTTAAAAGGTGGACAAGGAAGTTTTAACTTCTTCAGACATTCAAATATCAATGTCGTTATCAATAAAGCTGTACCGAGAAATACACTATGTATAAAAGGCCAAAACAGAGTTCTGTCATCCCCCCTAACACTGGCCCCTGAGGTACATGGTGAGAATGTATAGTTATAGCCTTTCTTCTGGGGCGCCTGGGTGGCTCAGTGGGTTAAAGCCTCTGCCTTCGGCCCAGGACATGATCCCAGGGTCCTGGGATCGAGCCCCACATCGGGCTCTCTGCTCAGCGGGGAGCCTGCTTCCTCCACTTTCTCTGCCTGCCTCTCTGCCTACTTGTGATCTGTCTGTCAAATAAATAAAATCTTAAAAAAAAAAAAAAAAGAGAACGTATAGTTACAGAGCCGGTTAATTGCACGTAGGAAGAGAAACTGCCTCTTACCTTTCAAGAATAGATGGTACAGGTGCACTCACCTTACACAAGAGAGGCATTCTCCTGCTCGTGGGGAGGGACGTGATCTGAGATTTGGGATTGGCTTCTCTCCAACCCTTCCAAGAGAGCTGAATGCTTATCAGTTAAGGAAATGGATCATCTCTTCTTGACATGGCATGTACTTTTCCCCCATAGCCTCTCATTCTACTAATTTTATTAGCTTAATAATACACTTGGGAGGTTCATTCTCTTTTACACGATGAGCCTCTTAAGACTAACAAGTGTGTTGATCAAGCCAGGACAAAACCAGGAAGCTCACACAGTGGGACCGATAAAAGAACATTGTGTTGGAGGCATTCACAAGAGCGGGGGTCTGTGCTCTCCAGTTTCCCCCTGGACTTTGGGGACAGAGTACAAGGACCTTGCAAATCCAAACCATTGCACTTCAGGAGGCTTTTGTGAAACTAACGAGGGAAGTAGTAGCCCCTCCCCTGGCATGATCACGAGCTAGAATCCATCAACTGTGTCAGCGCAGTCCTAGATCCAAGTCCTTTTCTGCCAAATTGGACAGCCACAGTTGTGAGAGCCTAAGCCTCTTCCCTGACAGGATCAGTATGCTGTGTAAGCCTTCGAGTTCCAGCTCTTTGACATATTTGACCATGACCGAATTTGCTACCTCGGCATTTTACCAGAATTGATTGCTTAATTGCTCTAAACACTTTGCTCTAGCTGACTTCCATGTGCTCTGCAGGGGGCCAGAGCCTCCTTTGGAGACTGGCATGCACGGCGTCAGTTTTAGACAAGTGAATTCTTCTCAGCGTTTGCCTGATTTGTCCTCTTACTTCACCGTGGCGCTCAGCACCGTGTATCCTAATATGGAACTGCTGAGTCAGGAGATGGAGCATTGATGAGTGAATAAATGAATAATTGTGTAGGAAGGCCGAGCCGTCACTGGGCTCTCTTTCCTTCACACCCCACCTCTCCATTCTCCTTTTTTGAAAGGTGTCTAGGGACTAAGCAGGAGTCTGCTTTGTGTCTTCTACATGATAAATATCCCTGACCTGGAACTCAGACCTAACTCCGTCGTCAACTAATTCTACCATCTTGGCAACAGAGTCACTGATTATAGAATGAGGGCTCTCTATGTCTCTTCTGGAAAGCTCTCAAGTTTATTTGGTAGTTCCTTTTAAGATGTGATACGATCTCCTTATTTGTACTAAAAATCCCCTGGAATTAAATCCTACATTTTAATAATAGCTAGCATTTTTGGATGATCACTATGTGCGTGTGCGGTGATAAACACTTGACATAGATTATTTCATTTAATCCTCACAGAAACCAAATGAAGTGTTTACTGTCATTATCCCTATTTGATGAAGAGGATACTGAGGCTCACAGAGAATTAACTTGTCCAAAATCATCTAATATCGAGTAATCACGAGTGAATGAGCTGAAAGCACACACGGAAGCCGGGACCAGACTTTCATTGAGGGGAAAACTTACAGAGACAGAACAGTAGTGATTTTCTCCATGAGAATCACAGAACAGGTGAGCGATTTTCTTCATGCCGGTTGCACAAGGAACTGGAACACCAGACGTAAGACGCGGAAGGGGTCCCAGTGTTGAATTGTGGGGCTCATTAGCTGCAAGGTGTGGGGAAAACCAGCCCTTCCTCTAGAATGATTTGGAACTGAGGTCCCAAACTTTGGATACAGTTCTATAATGTAGCAAAATTGTGGCTTCCAGCCCGAATCTACTATGTCAGCATTTGTAACTGAGAGTTCACCAGGCGAGGTTAGGAAAATTAATCCTTAGCTTTGACCCAGCCATGACGTGGTGGAACTTCTATTCAAGAGTCTTCCCGGTCTTAAATAATGTGTGAGAAGAACTTGACATAACTATCCATATGTGGGTTTCAAGCAACATCACCGTTGACAGTGTATAACTTTCCGGCCATACATTTTTGTCTCCTGTTTCTAGAGGACCATTTGAAATATTTATGTTGTATCACCTATGTCTAGCCCTTATAACTCACCATTCTGGTACTTAACACTCAATTAGAATCTGAAATTTGCTTTGGCTGTGAGTCACGTTAAGAGGATATGTTGTTGACCATGGACTTGATAGGCTTAGTCCCTGGAATTTGTGTGGGGATGAATGAGGACAGGGGAGTTTCTTAGAGGAGATGATGAGTCCAGATACAAAGTTTGTGACTTCTGTGCTATGTGTGGGTATGTTTAGGAGATTTTAACCCACTGAGCCACCCAGGCGCCTGTTTAGGAGATTTTAAACCAGAGTTAATGGTATTAAGGGCTTGTATCTGTGTCATTTAGGCTGTATAGTTACAGATTTATTTATCACATTGAATTTTATTTGTATATGTCTCAGTATCTAATTTCATTCCAGTATTCCTCAGTTTAACTTTATACATTTATAAACTTGATAAATATGAAATGTCTTGAGCTACGAGAAATTGTGAGCAGTTTAATAGTGAAAACATCTTTACTACCAAATAAGAGGTTCATGAAGTCAGGGCTTGTGATCTGTTTTGTTAATTGCTACATATACCCCACACATAGATACTAGTTAGAGCAAAGTTGTCACTCCATGAATATCTATTCTTGCAGTAGGAAAGGAATGATGACTCTTTGCTATGAAAATTGATTATTAAATCATCTGCATTTTCTTGGGATATGAAGGTATTGCTTTTAGTTATATATATTAAAATAGGTAGAGGTGAAGGGAAGGATTTTTCATACCAAGACTTCTTTATGTGTGAATATAATGAGATGGGAAAAGTGATCATCTTTTCTTATTTACCACATCCAAATCATTTGGTTTTCAGTGAGAAGGGTCAATATTACCAAAGTCATTTAAAAAAAAAATCTTGTGATTACATGTACTTCCAGATTTACAGAAGTGTGTGGGGGGAGCGTGGTTCATATTTTGGAAAGTATACTCTTCTCCAGTGATCATCCATTTTTTGGTCTATATAACCTCTTCCCCCACACACACACACAAAAAAAACAAAACAAAACAGGAACATTCAACAGGGAGGGACTGAATCTCATAGCTCTACATGTAATCCCAGCTCAGCAGGGTATGGAATGGACAAAGTGAAGGCAGCCATCTGATGTTTTCCCCTGCCAACATTCCCGTCTAATCTTAGAGGCAGAATATTAAGCCATAGTATGTGATGGTTCTGCTGGGCAACAATACTATGGCAAAGAGAAACTCCTTCAGGCAATGAAAAATGTCATGGTTCTAAATCTGGCTACACCTTTATGTCAAAGCACACATATACCCAACTGAAATTCAAGATGTGAAGTTTTCTTAAGTATTAGTTGAAGGCAATTTTCTGTTTTGACTTCTATAAATTTGCTTTGGTGTTGTTTTGTTTTGTTTTGTTTTGTTTTCTTTTTCCTGGCCCTTATCCATTTGACTTTGTTCCCGATGACCCTCTCTCTGACTTTCTTTAGATAATTTGAAAATACTGACTGTAGAGATGTCAAGGGTAAAAGGGATCTTCATCCCCAGTGAACTCCAAATAGCAACTTTCTTTTCTCATTTCCAGAGGAATTTTTGTAATCTTGTTGGAAGCATTTCTGCTGTACTGTAATGTCTACAGAAAAGAATAATGAACAAATCCTCTCATTAACCACATTTTAATGGGCTTTGTTAAAAGCTCACCCCAGTCTCAAAGTGAAAACAAAAACAAAAATCTTGACTTAACAAATGAAATTAAGCAAAACAATATGGCAAAAACAATGTAGAATCTATCCTTGAAATTTAAACTTTTTAGATCTAGTGGTTTTTTTGTAAAAAATGCTAAAGACCTCTATCCTCATAAAATAGATATATACACAAGATCTACAAAAAAATTTTAAAGCTACTTTAGAGAGATGTATTTGGGCATGTCTTTTAATGTATCCTAAAGAAATGTGTTCATATCACATTAAAACCCCCACATTGTCTCAGTTTATTGTCAGACTATTGTAGTCAGGGCATGGCTAGACGGTGCCATGAAGTGAATGGGTTACAAGTGTGCAGAGATCGTCATCCCTTTCTGCTTTCACACAGCAGGATAAGGTCAAGGGCAACTCAACTTCAGGTTCTTTCTCCTCTCGTTGTAAGCAAGCATGACAGTTTTCCCTAGTAAGCCATCCAAGCCTTATTTTGTATCTGATCCTTAACATGGGATAGGTTGGACACACTGCTGAAGCATCACTCACATATTCTCTCAGTGGATGTTTATTGACTACCTCCTATTAATTGTGAATCAGTGAATTAGATATGAGTGGAAGAATAATAAAAGTGTAAACTTTTTGTGACCTTGAGGAAGTCATAACCTGTAAGGGGAGACAGAACTCAGATAACTCAGCATACTAACATTCACCATATGCGTAGACTTACTGGAATGCGGAAGAGAGTCCACCTAATATTATTTGGAATAAGAAACAGGCTGAAGACACCCTCCACCGAAAAAGTAATACCTAACTGAATTCTGCAGGTTAAGCGGAGTTTACCAAAAAGAGTATATGTTATCTTACTCTTTTTCCAATAAATAATTTTCTGTTACAATTTTTTAATGGTTGCATACTATTCCAGGATGTGGATAGAACACAGTTTAACTGAGCCTTTTTAGGCTACTTATATTTTTTGGCAACTATAAATACCACTGATACAAAGATTCTTAGAACTAAATCATAGTATACGCCCTTGATTTTTTTAGGATACAGTCCTAGATGTGAAATCACTTGTTCAAAGGAACAACACCTTTTTAAAGCTGAACTACATTTTCTCAAGCACATTATAAAAGTGTGGGGCTTTGTGATCAGATAAACTTACGTTTGAAATATGAGCATTTCTTCTGTTGGTTAATTGACCTGGCTAACCTTCACTATTATTACTTTCTTGCTGCAAAAGAAGATGAGGGTCATAATACTTACCTTAAGGTGCTGTAGTAAAAAGTATAGTAGAGGTTAATAAATGCTTATTAAATCTCCCTTGTATTTTTGACAATAGTCACGCTGGTAATAAATTTCAAATGTTCTAAATATTGTAGGTTAGCGTCATTAACATATTTCCAGCAAGAAATGCTCAAGGCTAAAAAACTATGTGGTGTGGTTACACACAATTCATCATATGGCCCAAACTTCAAAAAAATCTGACTCATTGTCCATGTAAATAACTTTAGAATTGCTGGACTGTGCTCCGAAATTTGTTCTGAAAGACAAAAAAGTTCTAGACTTAGAGGAAAATACAGAAGCCTGGAATAAAAAATTCTCTTTCTTTTACTCATTTCCTGTGCCACTTAATTTCTCAGACTCTGTTTTATCACTTGGGGAAAAAAAAAAAGCATAAGGTTACATTTTCTTTCTGCTTCAAGACTCAAATGAGCAGTATAAATATAAAAGGTAGATAATATATATATCTGTAAATCGCTATTCTGATATAACCGCTTATTCTTACTGGTTTTTAAATTTACCATGAATCTTATTTCTTGAGAAAGAGGAGGCAGCAAGCAGAATGTACCCTTCCCTCAAGCCTGTCAGTGGGTTATGCATTTCTCATATCATATTGATGTGGGGCATTGACTGGAAGGATTGGGATCTATTTCTGAACTCCTGTCAGCACTCCATAATTAACATTGCCCAGAAGAGAAATGCTATTTTGCCTCCTGCATCATCAACACAACTGTCAGCAAACAAGGAAGGCATCGTCTTTGCCATTATTACTGCTAATGTACGAAGTAGAAAAGAACAGCTGGATTTTCACACACTGGGCTGTTGGAAGCACTGGCATTTTGTGAAATTTGTTTTCAGTTTCTACCTGCTTCTATTGGTGCAAAGAACGTCTTTAAAGGGAAAAAATAGCATTTTTTAAATCCCAAAACCTATTTTTCACCTCCTAATTTGGGAGCTTAGTGATTTCAATTTCTGCTCTCCAAGTTGTTTATCTCAATGTCATTTTTTTCTCCTTGATATAAAAAAGCAAAGTTAATGTTGATTGCTTACTGGGTACTTTACTTATCTACCTTTACTACTCTATTTTCTCTGGGTCCTGAATTCTCTGTCATGTTTTAATTCTCTCTCTCTGGTCTCCAGGTTTGCTTAAATTCATAACGGCAATGAGTAGAGGTAATCTTTAAGAATGAAAAATTGCAAGGGCTAAATCTTGCTGCAGTAAGATGGCAGTAGTATAGATCAGAACTTTAAAAAGGCAAAAAAAAAATTCTGTAGCCTCCATAGTTACAGTGTGTTAAAATTAAGTAGTTTAAAATTATTTTGTTTGAGTTTTTTTGGTTTTTGTTTTTTCAATGACATAATGGGAATGTGAAATAGTACTGCCTTTGTAAAGCAGTTTGATCTTAAAATGCTAAACATAGTTCAATGTTAAATGTTAAAATAGTTACCATATGATCCAGAAATTCCAGAAATTCTTAAGAAATTCTTAAAGGTATATACCTAAGACAATTGAACATATGTCAACCAAAAACTTGAACATTAATGCTCATAGTAATATTATTCATAATAACCCTAAAATGGAAACAACTCAAATATATATCAACTGATAATAAATTTTAAAAAAACATAGTACTTTGTACAATAGAAAATTATTTGCCACTGGAAAGGAATCAAGTATAGATATGCGCCTTACCATGTGTGAACTGTGAACACATTATGGCAGTAAAATGGTAGACACAGATTGCCATGTATCCTATTACTCCTTTGACCTGATATGCCCAAAACAGGTAAATCCACAGAAACAAAAAGTAGATTACTGGTGGCCAGGGCTGGAGGCAAGAGACACTGAGAGGTGATTGCTAATGGGATGGGATTTCTTTTTGAAGTGATGAAATGTTCTAAAATTAGATATTAATGATTATTGCCCATCTCTGTGACTATACTAAAACCACTGGATTGTGCACTTTTTTTTTCCACCCCTAAGGATCTAAAAATAAAAAAAGGAAGAGGTAGGTGAATTATGCACTTTAAATGAGCAACTTTTTGTATGGGAATTACATCTCAATAAGGCTTTTACAGAAAAAGTAACACCTTCATTAATTAAAAAAAAAACAGGAACTGGGAGTGGTGGAAAAGAAGGCAAAATCATGACTAAACAATTTATCATCATAAGCTTTTCATGTTAAACATCCTTTGTAACCATTTTTATTTATTTATTTATGTATTTATATTTTAGATTTTATTTATTTATTTGACAGAGATCACAAGTAGGCAGAGGGGCAGGCAGAGAAAGAGAGGGGGAAGCAGGCTCCCCGCCGAGCAGAGAGCCCGACGTGGGGCTCGATCCCAGGACCCTGGGATCATGACCTGAGCCAAAGGCAGAGACTTAACCCACTGAACCACCTAGGTGCCCTAATAACCATTTTTATTTTGAATAACTTCAGAATATATTTTAACTAAACGAACCACAATTAAATATATATTTTTTTCAATTGTAGGCGATTGCCAGCTATTCACTAGTATAAGAGTTTATTTTTTATTTTTATTGAGAACCAAGCAGTGTGTCTGTGGCCCCTGACACACACCTGGTATAGTGGTCTTTCTTCTAGGAGCTGGACATGTACTCCAGGAAATAATTTATCAACTGGCAGCCTGGTCATCTAGCTCTTCTCCTCCTCTTACCTGGGTCACTGCTGTCACTAAAACTCACTGTAGGAGTAGACACCTATGATGACATGGTCAACACTGACTGAAGATATCCTACATATACTCCTTACTTGGAGGAAAGTAGGGAGGTCCCTTTTTTTCTCATCGAAAACAGATTTCAAGGCTTCACCTAGCTAAATGTGGCAGGCAGCTAATTCACAAACTAGTAGATCACAAACTGGCAGCCCAGGATAGAGAATGGGACAACAGGTTAGTGTAAGAGTTTCATGTGTCTTTCTACTAATGCAAGATTTAGTACATTTAAGGATATTTTAATGAGATCAAATCAAATTTATTCCAGAATAAACAAATGAGAGGAAGAAATGGAGGTCAAAATATGCTTTCACAGTGCTATATGCACCAGTTAGATCTCCGGGAAGGGACTTAATGGAAGTTGATGTGTGATTGTTCCAGTTTTAAAAGAATGTAATTCAGTTTATTTCTAGTTTCATTAAGGCTCTTGGGAGAGCACTTGAGTATTTCAAAGAGAAGAGAAATGTGAAAGGTACCAAGTGTATGTACAGAAGTGTGTATTCATCCTACACTTTCTTGCTATAACGTGCATGGGTCTGTCAACCCTAACATGTAAAGCCTGGTATGATTTCATGCTGTATAACTGAGAGCTCACAACTTTGCCGCTCAAAGAAGTAATGTGATCATTCCAACTTTGTAGCACTAAACCTTTGTAGTTTGTGACACATTCACTTACGTGGCAGAGAAGATTCAGGGAGTAGACATAAACAGTCCTATGACCTGTTGGTTAGTGATGGATGCTTAAACTAAATTAAAATGAATGTGCTAACACTTGCTCTGTCAGTTTTCATCTCTTCAGCCTCACAGCTATTTATGAAAGGGAGATACCTGTATGAGAAAAGATCCCAGTTGGGGATTAATGCCCAAATCTCTACATACTTTTACATAATGTAAACAAATGTTGTCATAGGACTTGGTATGTTACCAAGCCATTTTATGGAGTAATTAACACATATCCTGTCATAATCCTATGCAAATGTTTTCCCCTGTTTTTTTTTTTTTTTAATTTGAGTGTAATTGACACGTGATGTTACATTAGTTTAAGGTGTACAACATAGTGATTGGACAACTCTATATGTTAGGCTATGCTCACCCCAAGTGTTATGGCCATCTGTCACCATACAACGTTATTTACAATGTATAGAAACTGAGCATCAGAGTGATTTTAACTTGTCAATAACCAAAGGATAGAAACGAGAATTAGGAAAGGAAGTAAGAAAATCAAATAACATCTCTGAAGCCCCAATCCTAGCACTATTTGAGAAGATTCTAGAATGTTAACACATACACTTCTCCAGAAATCATAGGAGGTAGACTTTGTTTTTTCAATTTCATAAAGAAAGCTAAAGGTTCCAGGCTTAAGCCTAGTTCTTAGCAGATTTTTTCAATTCAGTGCAATACATCTGAGAGCTTACATTTTAATTTTAGACCACACGTTCTAAGCACAGTCAAGATCCTGGAAGATATTCAGCTGTAGCGTTTGTTGTGAAAATTGTATCCTCACTGTCTGGCAGCCCTTGATTAATTTCTTAATACTGTAGTCACCTTCACATTTTATTTAATCCACAAATGCTTTTTTAAAAAGGTTGCAATTCACTCTTTCATCAAGGCACTGGAAAAAGCCCCAGATCAAAAGTAATCTTGATTAGAAAACTTTGTTGTGGATAGACTATGCTGTCTTCAAATGTTCCAAAACTGTTCATGGTACAGGACCAGTTATAAGTCTCCTTTACTCTCCCTCCACATACATTGGTCCTACCTTAAAGTATACACAAGCACAAAGTAAAGAGTAGTTGGTCTCAGAATAATTGGAGAGATGCAGGGATTCCATAGCATCTAGTAGGGGGCGATAGGGAAGAGCACAGTCTGCCCTTACCCTGCAATGGAGAAAGAAGTAAGGATATTGTCAGCTTCATTCTTAGAGTTTCATCCCGTCTTTTCTCAGTAGTGCTCCTTCCCATTGATGTAGGCTTTGGAATGTTGGTAGGTTTGGTGGCAACCAGAGTCAACAGCCAAGAAAGAATTCCTGAGACATCTTTGGTGCAAAATGGTGATCTTATTAAAGCACAGGGACAGGACCTATGGGCAGAAAGAGCTCCTGTACTGGGGTTATGGGGAGGGAGGGGAGGGGGGAGGCTGATTACATACTTGAGAGTTGGAGGTAAGGAAAAAGGGACATTTTTTTAAAACTTTCTTAAGCTAAAAAGGACCTACAAGATACTGGAGGCCTCGCCATTGTCAAGGTAAGATTTTTTCCCCCCAGTAAAGCATTAACTTTAAGAGAGTTAGGAGTTTCCTTCTGGAAGTTAGTTTATTGATAAGAATGCTTTTTTCCTGTAAATCACTAAGACTTTTGTAAACTGAGGGAGACTCTTTTCTTATGGGATAGTGATCTCTAGAAGTTAACCATTTGTTTTTCCTTCCTTTAGCTTTAGGGCAGCCAGGAGTGCCTGAGGAGTGTGGTAATATCCCACCTGGGAGAGTGAGTGTGTGTGTGTGTGTGTGTGTGTGTGTGTGAGCTTATGTCTTGTCCTCCCCTTGTCTCTACTCCCTCCTCGCCATCACTGAACAGTATACAAATAACAAACTGTGAGGCTCTGTTCCTTTCCAGTATTTGAAGCTCCTTCCCTCTATATTCACTCCATTCCTAGCCTGGCCTTCATAAGGGCAAGAGGGATGAATGCCCCTGGCTGCTGGCCCTAGAGCCTTTCTATTCACCTTCAGATGCTAGACCCCTTTCCCAGGCCTGCACTTGTATTAGTCCGCTCAGGCTGCTATAACACAACAGACTGGGCAGCTTGAACAATAGACATCTATTTTCTCACAGTTCTGGAGACTGGGAAGTCCAAGTTTAAGATCAAGGTGCCACAGTTGGGTTTGGGTGAGGCCTTTCTCTTTGACTTGCCAATGGCCACTTTCTTGCTGTGTTCTCACATGATCTCTTCAACCTGTGCACACACTACTGGCGACTTTTTCTCTTTTTATTTATTTATTTAAAGATTGTATTTATTTGTTTGACAGACAGAGATCACAAGTAGGCAGAGAGGCAGGCAGAGAGAGAGGAAGGGGAGCAGGCTCCCAGCCGAGCTGAGAGCCCAGGACCCTGGGATCATGACCTGAGCCGAATGCAGAGGCTTTAACCCACTGAGCCACCCAGGTGCCCCTCTTTTTCTCTTTTTAAAAAGACACCAGTCCTATCAGATGAGGGCCCCACCCTTTTGACCTCTTTTACTTAACCTTAATTATGTCCTTAAAGTGCCTATGTCCAAACACAGTCATATTGAGGGTTAGAGCTTTAATATATGAATTTTGGGGAGACAATTCAGGCTGTACATGTAGGGTTACAATAATTTGCTCAGAAAATTATATTCGAAACGCACCCTGAAATCTTTATAATCACCAGAGGGATGGATAGAGGAAATTTAGAGACTGAGGAAGAACAGTTAAACCAGAATCCTCCAGGCCAGGATAGAGCATAACCAGCACTTTTTTAAAAAGCTCCCAGGGTGATTATAAATTTGCATATAGGATTGAAAACCAGAGACTAAGTTCTGTAGGGTCTACTGGCCCAATCCACATTGCATGGCATGTTGTGAATCCCACTGGGGAAAAAGAGGGGGAATTAGTGCTGGCATCTTAAGCATATTACAATATGCTTAGGGATATACACCGTATATTTTAATCTATACACCATATTATGTAGTGCTTCAGAAAATATACAATTATACTATATATCCTATACTATATACTTAGGAATATATGAGATAACAGATAAATGTCTGGAATCAGATACCTAGGGTTCTAATTCTGATTAAGTGACCTTAACATTCCTAAGAAAAGGAAGAATGACAATACTGTCCTCCTTTGTTATGAGATTCAATGAGACTATACATGCAAAGTCCCAAGTAATCCCTCAGTATTATTATTAGCTATAGTTAAATCAGATGGGGAAAACCTAAAGTGGCTATTTTGTTGTCTTCTCTCTGACACACTAAGATCCTCAGGCATTGGAGCAAGAGATTCAGCTATGTATCCCTGCAAAGCCTAAATTAGCTAAATTTTACATATTAAAGTAGTGAGACCTGGTGCAGTCAAGGGGCCAATGGAAATGGCAGAGTAATTCTACAGCAAGTGGTTAAGGTCATGGTGGAGATGGGGGATGGGAACTGTGGGCAAAGTTCAAGTTGGTTTTTGAGCTTTGTGGGGATACTCCTGGGACCCTAGCAGAGAATGAAGGCAGCCCGTTTTATGTCATTCCTGTTCTGTTGGAATATGAGATTGTTTTGTGATTAATTATAAGAATCTACAAACCCAACTTGTTGCAAATTTGCAGAAGATATCGAACAAATGTGTTTTGAGTTCAGGCTGCTTATGAGAGACCACTTTTTCTAAAACACTGAGCAGTTCTGTTTGGCATTTCAATCTGTCTCCTACATTGATATGAGAAAAAGCAGACCTGGTAGAAATGTTGATTCTGAGACTTGAGAGCCGTTAAAAGACAAATCTTTTGTTCGCTTCCTTTTAGAGACGTTCTCTTATTCTCATGTGAGGTGTGTGGGAAGCCCTGCCTGTCTAATCTTTAGCATTTTGATGAAATTGCCACAAAAAGCTTTTCTATGTTTTGTGTAAATCCTTATCTTAATTGCAATTTGAAAAGGGGTTAATGGTGGCTATTTTCCTGGGTATGTTTAAAGGATACCATTTGATGTGGAAACACTGGCCAGTAGAGGACAATTATTCTTAAATTGCTTAGTGGTTAAATGCATGGCTTCAGAGCTAACCTACCTGGTTTGAAGTTTTGCCTTTGACATTTACTAGTTTAACTTCTCTAAGACACAAATTGCTTCTCTGCAAAATGAGGATGCTAACAGTTTGAACACATAATTGTTGGGGAAATCAACTTTGCCAATGCATGGGAACTCTTAGAACACTGCTGGTTCATTGCAAGCATCGCTAAGTGTTAGGGTTCCCTGAAGCTTACTTTAACTTTCTTTGCCAAACCTCCTAAAGAGGTATAAATCCAAAGTCTACGAGAACAGAAACTTGCCTTTGAGCCACACTGATCTGGGTTTGAGTCTTGACTGTGTCACTTAGAAGCTGAGTGATTTTAGGTATTTTAGTGATTTTAGTCAGTCATAGCTTTTGTTAACTCATCTCTGAAAAGGTAAAGACATAGGTCTCCTTTGTATTTTTGGCATAATAGTTTAATGGGGGTGAACTTCCATTGCTTATGCTTATGCCAGTTTAACCCATTACTCCCTACCTCTCTCAGGATTGCAGTCATCCATGTAGAAGCTTCCATTCTTACCCATTTACAACTCAATTGCCGTGCAGCAGTTTAAATAATTGAAACTATGAATTAAACCATGGCACTACCCTTTTTAGTTACTTTTTTATTTTTTGGTACTCCCCTTTTTAATATGTGGATTTGTTTTCTATTATTTTGGTAATAAATGGTCTTACAACCGTGGTCTCTATGGCCCTGGACATTCTATCCATACCTGTATTTCCAAGTTTATCTCAGACACAACCTTGTTAATATGTTTCAGTCACATTTGCTTTTTTTTTTTTTTTAATGTTCCTGGAACATACCAAAGTCTTTCCTACCTCAGGGCCTTTGTACATGTTCGTGTTCACAAAAGAAAAACTTGGATGTAAGAAGGGCTGGTACGCTTTTTCAACTGCACATCTCTACTCAAAGCTGTCTCCTCAAAAAGTCCTTTTCTTGCCATCTAATCTAAAGCGGGCAGCCCTCCAGGGTGAACCATGTCATATCTCATCTATTTAGTATATATTGTTGTACTTTATGATTATCTTATTTGTTTACTTGTGGATTTTTTTTTTCCTCTTCAATACCTGCAGGCAAGGATCTTGTCTGAATTGATCATTATATTCCATAGCACCTAGCACATAGTAATTTCAATGAATATTGTTGAAGGGAAGGGAAGAAGAAAGAATGAAAACACATACAATGTGCTCAATGTATTTTTGCACCATTAAAACGTGTTGTACATCTTAAATATATATAATTTTTGTCAATCATGTCACAATAAAGCTGGAAAACTAAAAAAATTTAAAAAAGTATAAAAAAACAAAAATTACTCACTGAGTGGAAAAATTTTACTGACAATTAGATGATGCCATTCAGCATAGAGTCTTGACTCTAGGAGTAGGCTTCTGAGGAGGGCAAATAGAGTAGTTCTATTAAAACCATGAGTCTGAGAATGTTCTCTTCCCCATGAGGAAAGCAGTGGCAGTCTCTAGGCTTGGCTTCTAGATTAATGCTGGGCTTGTTGGAGGTTGTCCTCTGTGTAAGGATTTGGGCTGTTTCTGCTATAATCCTGGCACACCCAAGGTGGTCAGTGTTCACCGCAGGGTATGGTGCCCCATCAGGCCTGTATTGGTTTCAGCAGGTTAGCTGGCCAAGTTGAAATTGGCCTTATACCTTCCTTCATTTCTTCTTTTAGTGAGCAGCAGAAGGCCTATGTGGATAATCTTCATTCCTTGTAGTCTGCATCATGGCACTTCTATTTCTAGAAGGCCAAGATAATACTTTCTCTCCAAATCTGTTCTTGAAGGCTCTTGTCTCACTGAAATTGCTTTTCCTGTCTCCACCAGCTGGACACTCAAAAACATTATCTCAAGAGGACTTATTTTAGTTTTGCCATCCATCATCTGAAGGAAAAAAAAATGTGAAGACTTATTCTGATCTAACAATTATATGTTGCTGCCTCAAAGAGAAAGAGACTGAGGGAAAGAAAAGGGGAAAAAATGGTGAAATGCCTCCTCCTTCTCATAAATATCACCTGTCAGTAACTTTTCTAGAAGACATTCTCCACAGCCTGTAGGCTGTGAAGTGAAATGTACAGAGATCTATTCCTGGCACTTCTGATATCCTTACCTTACAGTTTGGATTACTATCCTTACTCCAGGCTCCATTTTAAGAGCTTTCCATATATTATAAAGAAACTGAGGCACAGAGAGATCAATCGTAGTGTCTGACGTGACTCATGAAGTTGTAGAGGTGATATTTAAACTACTAATCCAGCTTCAGAGGACTTACATTAAACCACTACAATGTGTTCCCTCCATGGCAGTAGCTTTGTTGTCTCTGTGCTTCTGAGTTTAGGTCTGTGGGATACAGGGACTCTCACACAGATCAAAATAAAGTTTGCAGTTTTATTTAAAATACATTAATCATGTAAAACCAATAGCTTCAGGGGAAAAATGCTTCCTGTTTGCTTTCAAGCAGAATTTCAGTCTTCTAATTCTAATTCTACATCTATGGCTGCCCATAGTGTTTGAGTCCTGGTTACCAAAGAAACTGTCTTTTCCTTAGCATCATAGATGAGGTTTGCAAAAATAAAGGGTTTATTTCATAACCATTTAGATTTTTGTTATGGGGTTTTCAAGTATGTGTAATGGTCTGAACGAAAGCCATAGAGAGTAAGCTATCCATTCTGTCTGTGAGTGTCAGTCTGAGCCGCATCAAGGAGGCAGGAGCAGCAGAAGAGGAAGGAGTGGATGGGGGCTGAGTTTAAGGACCACCTCCCCACCCCACCTCATCCCCCACCCCGAAGAAATCAGGCCTTCCATGGTGAGCACAGCCCAAGAAGCTGATAAAAGAATTCAGTTTTCAAAGCAAGAGTTTCCAGTGACTTAGGATCAAAGTATTATAACTTCATACTCCTTTAATGCATTAACAACTATGTGTGCATGTGCTTATATAAATCTCTGAGACACTCCATTTATTGTTAAGCTGTTGTTTGGGGAGAAATTGTTACACTATGAAGTTTCCGTTTCCAACTCCCAAGCATTTAAAGAGTACAAAAAAGTGTATTGGAGACAAAAGTATTTCTCAGCACTGCTATTTACAAGCAGAAAGACGTTAAATCACTAAGCCTCAGTTGTCAAAGATCTAAAATGGGGGGAAAAAACCTCAGCTCTATTTGAAAGCTCATTTGAGGATTTATAAGAAAACATGTAAAATGGTTTTAGTGCCATGTCTGATACATAGACGTCACTGAGTAAATTATGGTTAATAAAAGGGAATTCTTGTATAGAAATTACAAAAATCCTTCGTTTCAGGCTCATAGTTAACTCAAGAGTGGGCAGCAGAATTAACTCCCTAATGCCTGGTAAGCTAGTGCTAATTCTATGTGGATGGACAATACAGAGATGGTGGGGAAGTTGAATCATCCCCTGCAGTTGTCCCCAGTGTCACTGTAGGCATCACATAGAAAAGGCTGAGTCGGTGTTGGCAGACGGCCAGTTTGGGCAAGCCCAGCTCACCTCTACACTTAGCGTTGGAGGTCTTCTCGTCCATTGGTTAGTGCTGATGCAATCAGACTAGTTAGGAGGGTAGAGAGGGATTGAAGCATCGGGCACTGTCAGTTCAGAGAAGAGTTGGAGAACCCAAGAGGACAACTGACAAATTCTAGGGTAGCCCAAGATGATAGGCTGCCACTGATGGGGCAGGGTGGCTTCTAAAAGGCAGAGTACCAAAGCTATTTCCCCCCCACTTTGGCCAAAAACTATATTACATTTGCTGGGGTGTGTGTGTGTGTGTGTGTGTGTGTCTGGCAGCCAAAAACATCTCCAGTGCTTGAAGAAACTCAGTTTAGAATGAAAAAAAAAAAAGAAACCCAAAATGAAAAACAAATGCCTATATGCAAACAAAACCAACATGCCTTCTATAAACTCTTTTGAATAATTAACATTTTTTAAAGAAAATTTGCCAGTGCTAAAATCTTTCAAAGAAAACCAGTGCCTAATCTCCTTCTGAGATATTTATCAATTTTTAAAGTAGAAAAATTATTAGAATACCAGGGACAGGGCTTCAGTTCTTTGAATCTGTAAGTAGGCCAAGGTTTGTGGAGGTGGGGAAGACTCAGAGTTTCTCAAGAAGAGACAATTCATACATCAGGGGGATAAAAAAAGGTATCATCTTCAAAATGACGCTTGAACATTTTCCTCTAAAGAATTTTTTCTAATTAATCTTTTTCCTGTGAAATAAGTAAGTTTTCCTCCCACATAAGTGAAGTTAGAGCCCCCAGGAACAAAGGTTTTGAATACCGCGAAGACTGGGTATTTCCGTCAGGACCTGAAGGGGTAAGCCCGGAGCCGCCACTAGGTGTCACGTCAAGATCGCTTTTGGGAACAGAATCTCCCTGACTGGCTCCCAACAAGAGGCACCTTCTTGGTTAATTTCAGCTACTGTTCAGTTTCTTTAAATAGAGACTCTTACTCTACACATGTCAAATCTTTGGAATCTTTTGCTTTGTCTTACAGGTATTTACAACCATTTAAACTTTTCACCCCACCACGCAGGACTAGCGGGAGGTAGATTTTGAAATAGGGGAGGTTTGATTTAATGGGGCTGGGTTGTAGAGTGGGAGAGAGGGCTTTTTAGTCTTGTATCCCCCATAATCTCCTCCACTTCCCCCATCCTAGGGCACCTGAAATTAACATACAAATTGAGAGATAACCTTACTCTTACTATAAAAACTGCAGCAGGGATGCAACTGATTGCCACCCTAAATAAATCCCATATAGGGAAATTCTGGAGTTCCCACTGGTTTTCATTTTCACATCTCCTCATCCTCATTCCCCCACCCCCTCTTCTGTGCACCCCCTACCCAGCTGAAGTCTCCCGCATTCCTCTTCCTGAGTCATTTGGTTAACTTAGGAAGGAATTTACAAATACAAGTGTACAAATTAGAGTGTTAATCATGCAACAATTTGCTAATTCCAGAAATAATGTGTTTTAAAGGAAGATAACTTAGGAGGACAGCATTGTGACCACAGAGAATGGAAATTCAGCGCAATATAAGCTAGGTGATGGTGGAGGAAAGAGGATTGTTTGGAGCCAAAGGGATGGCTATCGCCCTCTGTTCTGGAAATCTTTCATATCTACCTATTCTGATACAAGTAAAGCAAGCCGGCAGATATTAGTATTATAAGTATCCTTTTTTAAAGGTTTAGGTAGGTTAACTCTACCTAAAAAAAAGTAAAATAAAAAGAGAAATTGTGTTTAAAAGAAAAAACACACACCATATTTCTGCAGGAGAACATATCTCTGTCTAAACCTACAAAAGCAAATCATAAGGAAAATATAGAAGCAGATTAAATCCCAGGGTAGTTAGGTGTAACAAGCAGGCACAAATTGCTAGGATTTGAATACCTGTAGAAAACCTCATTATGCCATAAAAAGACTGTCTTTTCACTCCCTGGGAATTTTCTGATTTTTTACACACTTCAGAATAATTCACTGATACATATCTTTCTTCAAAAAGTATTTAGAATAGTTGTAATTATTCTAGAAACTAAGGGTACAACAGTAAACAAGATCAAGATGGACAGTGTCCATACTACCATGAAGCTTACATTCTAATTGGCAAAGTAGGTGTCAAAGAATGGAACAGATGACTTATTTCACAAGTGAAAAGACTAGGAAGAGTGTGAAGTAGAATTAGGACCTGGAGACTTACAAGAGGCAACATGGTTTTCTATATAAACTTTCATAGAAGTAAACAGGACAATGAAAATAAGCAAAAAGGTTTAGGCTTATTGGCTCTACCATCTTGAGTAGATCCCAGAGGCTTGGTTTACTCATCTTTAAAATGGGGACGATGCTAAAGCCAAAGCGAATGTTCACCAAACCTATCCCCAAAGTCACTACACTAACTAGAATCAAATTCGAACTCCTTAACATAGCCTGCCAGTCCTAATGATCTTTACATCCTATGTTAAAGTCTTGCACATGGAAATGACCAGAAAGGTTCAGTTCAGGTAGTTTGCAAGCCTTGTCCAGAAGAAGAATCCTAGGATAAAGCCTTTTAGTGGCCACCCAGCCTTTTCCAGCCCCCCTCTGTTCTGAGCAGAGCCTGCTTCCCAGTGTGGTTCTGAAAATGGTCAACTCTCCAGTCTGCTCCCTCTTTCCTTGCTGCCAATCCTTGGCAGGTAACCTAGTTCTAGCCCAGGAGACCAGAGAGAATTATCTGAGAACATTTTTGTCCTGATAAAGGGACACACTAGAGGCTTGCCAATCCCTTCCTGCTTTTGAAGAGGGTGGGTGAGGATGAAATGCTCAGAGCCGCTACATTCCCTGCCTGATAATTGAGGGAGAAACTGTCAAAAGCTGAGGATCGTAGGACTATGGAAAAACCCTAGATCTTTGCAGACATAATTTAACCATTGAATGATTTGGGAATAACCATCTATTAACTTACTATTTTGGAAATTACTAAGTGTTTTAGTATTCAAACTTGATTTTATTTATTATTTTTTGAGAATTCTCATACTTTTACAAAATGGATCGTAGTGGGGTGTGCTGTCTTTGATGTTGCTATGTCGTCAGTGCCATGGAAGGACGTACAACCCAGACTAGTAAACATTTGTTTGTCAAATGAGTTTCTTAAGACTTAATTCTTCAATAAAGAAAGGCACCTAGTACCTTACACCTTTAGAGTAACTTTGATCTAGGAATGAAATGTCTAAAACAGTAGTTAAAACACCTGGGTTTTAGATTTTCCTCCATACTGAACTGATGGCTGGGAAGAGAGGGGGGGGAAAAAAAACAGACTGAAAAACTGAAAACGAACAGTTGAGTAAATACGGAGTTCCCAGGAGACTTGCTTCTATTCTTCGTACTTAGATGAAGTTTGAACTATATGTTTGTTTCCTGATTGTTTTCTTGAGGTTTTTATTGCTTTAATGAAATCACACTCCTCACCAATGTATCAGCAGCAGTGAAAACTGACCATCCTTCCAGCAGACCAAACTTGAACATTTTATTTCCCATGACTCCCCCTTTGTAGCTTTTCTTTAAATGCTCTTTTCTGAATGGCTCATCTGGCAGAGAGGAGGTGCCTTCTTTGTTTGGATTCCAATTTGTAGTTAGATTCTCACACGCTTGCATTACCTTTTCCTTGAAGCAAATGCTTCACTGAGCTCAGAGCGTATTGGCATTATTGACATTTTATGAATCCTGAAAACATGGCTTTTCAAAATAGATATTTAAATATTTTCTTATTTCTCACTTCCTGAAAAATTAAAAGATTATTTTTGGTTATACTAGAATTATGCTTCGAACCTGGGTAACCTGCCGTATTTACAACAATATTAATTTTTATTTTTTAAATGGAAGACAATCTTAGAACAATGTATCGTATATGAACATATTTCATTGCTGGGAATCAGACAGCGGTTACAATACAGACAATGAGAGAATAGTATAAATTTAATAATTCAAACACCTGTAGACTTAATTATTGCTAAACATTGTTACCATTCTTTCATTATTTCTGTCAGAAATTCCCCAAAGTAAATAACATATTTTAAATTAATGGCTATTTTAAATCCTGCCCAACTGAAAGTGTTTACCTCTAAGTAAGAAAAAAAAAAGAATAATTTTGAAACTCAAGAAGCCGATGATGATGACGGCAGAGGTGATGTTAGTGATAGTGGAGGTGATGGTGAATTTCCATGTTACTGGTATCAGCTCTCATCTCTTGAGCATTTAATATACAGTCCAGGCATTGGCATATATCATCATATACGGCATATACCATCATCTAATGAGCTGTTTCCTTGTAATGTGTCACTGTTATTCCATGAAGTGAGTATTGTTACCCCTGTCTTATTCATGCAAACTGTGACCTAGAATGACTAAGTCATTTCCTTAAGTGGTCTGATGAGAATAAATCTAGAGAAGTAAGTTAGAAGAGGCTAGGAACAGTGAGCATCTTGTGATGACTTGAGAATTTGGCACCTATTAGGACAAATGATACAAAAGGAAGTGTCCCATGTCATGCAAAGAAATTCCATCTCTATCTGGAGGAAAAAAAAAAAAACAACAACTCTATATTTTGCAAGTAAGGAGTTTGGGGGAGCCTACAGATTTCCTTTAAAAACAGGTGCTGTTCAATGTTCTTTGAGTATTTCTGGGAAATAATATCACACCTGCAGACCCCCTAGAGAAGCAGAACACAATGATGTGTAGGACAAGCAAACAGATTTTCCTTTCTTGTTACTTTCCAGAATTTTTTTTTTTTTAAAGCATGGTACCATCTGGGTTGCAGAGCCCAATAAAATGATAAGACTATCTTCCCAAATGTCAAGATAGACGTCAGGATCCACCACCTCAGGCATTTTTTAGAAATAGAAAGATTGAATCTGGGCTTTATCAGCTAAGGGCTTATTTTCTAAAATAGTGTTGTCTTATGTTGTATCCATGAAGAATGCTGGTGTATACAGAGATCTATAGATGAACCCACTGCCAAATAACAACAACAAAAAAATCCTTACTTTATTGCAATTGTACCACTTGGAATTCAGTATAACTGTAAGTTGTTTGCTGTAAGTTGGAGTTCATGCACAGAACTTCCTTGCTTTAGATGAGGGGCTTAGCTTCTTACCCTTAGGGTTTAGTCTAGGGAAACTACGGAAGGAATTTCAAAGTGAAGAACAAAAATCAGTTTTAAGACTAATGTGCATCTTCTTTTTAGTCTCCTGTGCTTGACACAAGCGTATGAAGGTCTTTTATCAGATATTTAATATTCTACCGACAGAAAACTGGGGATAGGAGTTAATAAAAATTTTTATCACTGAATGACTAATTAGATCCTGGCCTTAAATGAAGTGTCGGTCCCTGCTTAGGCAGAGTTGGAATCTTAAAGAAAATCTTCAGACATGTTGGAGAATTATCACCCTTCCTGCTAGCCATCTACTTATCCTTGTATTAAGTTATACATTCGTTCACTCATTATACAACTGCCTCAAACTGAGACCTTCTAATAAGTGCTAGGTCATTATTGGTGAACAGGTATTGATTTACCCTCTACTTAACAATGTGGTTTTAACCTTTAAATCTTCCCCCACAATGGCCCAAGAGTGGAGTTCAATGAATTCGACTTGAAAATTGCAGATTGTCCCTGTGTTAAGTTATGGGATGGATTGTCATCATCGTACTACTCTTACCTTCCTAAGTAGTAGATGAGACCTTTAATGAACGTTTCCTCATCTAGAAAAATCAAAGAGCCTGTCTTTTTAGTTTTCAATAACTGGTTTCATTATTTTTTAAGATTATTTATTTATTTGACAGACAGAGATCACAAGTAGGCAGAGAGGCAGGCAGAGAGAGGGGTGGGGAGGCAGGCTCCCCGCTGAGCAGAGAGCCCAAGGCGGGGCTGGATCCCAGGACCCAGAGATCATGACCTGAGCCGAAGGCAGAGGCTTTAACCCACTGAGCCACCCAGGCGCCCCCTGGTTTTATTTTTAAATGTTGTTGTTCCTGCCCTTCCCTCAAAAGTTAGCTGCTAATCTCAGGTGTGTTTCTGTCTTTGAACAAAATGTCCCAGGTCATCAAGGAACACGTGCCCTTCATAAAGAGACTCCTGTCTTTAAGCTTCATGTGGACTTCGGATACAGCCGAGAGTAGTACAATTTGAAAATGTTCAAATCAGCATTTACAAATGTCATGGAGTTAATATTATTGGAGTGTAGAGCAGATGCAACAGATATTACTTTAAAAGCTCAGGAAAAAAAAAACAAACCACAACTCAGTGTAAGTGAGCCAATCAGAATATCTAGGAGACTTCAAATAAGAAAACTGAACAAATCTGTGGTAGAAAAACAAATATAGGTACAGATATATAATTTGCTGATGTCCATGGAAAGGAACTCATTCCTATGGTCCATTTTATGAATAAGTAACAGATGAAGAGGTTTGTGGCCTAAGCTTGAGAAGAGAGAAATTTCCCCCTTCTTCCTGTCCTCGAACTCCATCTAAGTTCTAAGGCCCAGCTGAAATTCTTACTCCCACAAAAAATATCCTGGGAACATACCCCCTAAAGGAAATATATGTGTCTAACATTCATCTGTTGAATTTTTAGTTTATATTAGTGCTATTTTGCTCTTTCAATAAGATATTTTACCCTCTTAATAGAGAAAGTGTTTGCATGTGTCTTATTTCTACCACTATATCTGGGATAGTGCTTTGCCCATTGTAGATAATTAGTAAAAAATTGACTCGTTGTCCTAGATTATTGCCAGAATTGCAACCCCCACAAGAGTTTGCTTATAATGATAGAAGTATTTATCAGTAATTTTCCATGTATATCATTGTGTCTCTGTGGATTCTTTATTCAAAGATTTTTTTTTTAATGGACAGCTTGAGGTGCCTGTTTCATATCTGTATTTAATGGGAATCTGTATGAAGTTTATTTTCTGAACTTTGCCTTCCTTTTTGTGCTTATTCTGCTTTCCTTCTACATTTTCTATACTTTAAGTTAGGATAGAAGATTCACATAATAAAAGCACATTAGTATAGAGCTAGAAGAAGCATCAGAGTTCCTCTCTGCAAGAGGAGAAGTGCTCACCAAAGATTTGAGTTACCATTCCATAGTAGAGATGATTGGTAGAAATGCTTGCTTAGCTTACAACTGTTTTTCAGACCTTCTTGAGTCTTACTGGCCATGTAACTCATTCCCAGTAATAGAATTTAAGCAGAACTGATGGGTATCACACTTTGATTGAAATGATTAAAAAGTGCAGGGGCCGTGTCTCTGCTCAGCGGGGAGCCTGCTTCCCCTTCTCTCTCTCTGCCTGCCTCTCTGCCTACTTGTGATCTCTGTCTATCAAATAAATAAATAAAAAGAAAAAAAAGTGCAGGGGCCTTCCTCTCCTCATCTGCTGGCTCTCAGTAGAGGACTTGAGGCCCTAGAAGGTGGTAGAAATACAAAATGAGAGGAACTTAACCAACCACATGTACAAATGGATCCACCAAACACCCTAATAAACTATTAGGTGAGCAAAAAACACACTCATTTTGTTAAGCTGCTAAGAGTTTTAGGAAACTTCTGTTATAGAAGTTAGCATGATCTTACCTAATTTAAGAATTTCCAAGAAAAGGTTAGGAAGCTGAGCCTTGCAGATGTTAGCAGGTTTAGATAAATTACAAGGTACTGGCAAAACTGGGGTTAGAACTCAGAACTGCTGGAATTGCCCTTTCTAAGGAACTTGGATAAGCAAAGAAAGCAGCAGATTAGGAGAAATTTCAAAAGATGTCAAGGGACGAAAGAAGGGTCCAAGAATTATCAATGTTTTTTATCTAGAAGGAGTCCCTGAACAGAAAATATATGGAACTGTCTTCCCCTTTCTTTCTCCTCGAAGGAATGACTTCTATGTTGGTTAAGTTAGGTTTGATGCAGAGGACCACCTTCATATCTAGTACATGGGGTGACATGTGATGCATTACCTACTCTAACTCTTTGTATCCTTTAACTTAAAGGAAGACACAAGAAGGGAGGCTTGCAAGGATTTACTGATTTAAAAACCAAACAAAACCTTGCTCCTTTCATACCCCGAGACAACTTGCTTAGTTCATTGTCCTTCTAAGGCTCCCTTTCATTCCATATAATGTAAGCCCTCTTTCTGATGTTATTCTATTTTT
Organism: Mellivora capensis; assembly: GCA_004024625.1. Lineage (NCBI taxonomy): Eukaryota > Metazoa > Chordata > Mammalia > Carnivora > Mustelidae > Mellivora > Mellivora capensis. The sequence goes on along the minus strand of PISX010005126.1, from coordinate 82,265 downwards.
CTTCTATTCTATTATTCTGACTTCATGGAAATAGAGGCATAAGTCTCTAACCCTATACATATCTCTATCACCTTGCTATTGTGAAGTTTTATGTGTTTTATTTTGGGGGGAAAAAATATCCTTATCCAGAGAAGTTTCCTAACGTCAAAGACAGAAAGACAACTGCAAGTCTTCTGGCTGCATATCTCCTCCATGTGCTTTGGGTTTCTGAAACCTATCCTCTTTGATAACCATAGAGAGAATTGACATGTGCATAATAATTCTTATTTTTTTAATGGCTTCATCTTTGGGACTAATTAATGGCACCTTTCTTGATGGTTAGATTCTGATTACTTACTGGTTTATATTTTGTCAGGCCAGCTTTTGTGAAAAGACCAGGCCAAGTTCCAGCAAGGCTAATTTAAATAGTGTTTACATTGTGGAGCAGTTTGCAAAGGGCATATTCACACAACGGGATTTGTTTTGCTAACCCGAAGAGGAAAAACTTGATGGAGGATTGGTCTGGGGAAATGAGGTTGTAAGGGGAGGGATGGAGGGGACTGTAAGGAAAAAAAAAAAGTAGAGAAAGAGAAACTATGTCAGAAATACTTTCTTAGCCATTCTGTGGTAGTCAGGTGGGGGAAGTGTAGCTAAAGGAAGCACTGGTTATTTCTGTGTGTGTCTTCAGGAAGCTTCCTTCTTCATGGATCTGAATGGAAAACCCTGAGTGCAGAGGCAGAGGGAACCCCTTCTCTTCACTGAAGAACATATTTTGTATCTGTGTCCATTATCTATCATTGCCTGACTACATTACTACAAATGTAGTGAGTTCAAACAACTCACATTTACTATGTATAGATCTTGTGAGCTAGAAGTCCAGCATGACTTAACTGGATCCCCTTCTTCAGGATCTTTTCTTATAAGTCTGCAGTCAAGGTCTTGGTTGGATGGGGTTTGAGATTTCAGATGAGGGCCAGTTGGGGGAAGAGGCTACTTCCATCTCACATGCTTGATTGCATCATCCAGTTCCTTATGGGCTGTGGGATGGGCTTATTCCTTGCTAGCTGAGGGTCTGAAGACAGCTCTGAATTCCTTGTCCTATGAGCCTCCCCAATGTGTCCATTTGTTTTCTTAAAGCCACCAAGTGAGAGCCTCATGGCAAGATGGCTACTATAACCTCTTGTGGAGTAGCTGTGTATATCCTCTCACTTTTGCTATACACCATGGGGTAGAGGCAAATCAGAGGTTTGACCCACTTTTAAGGGGATTACACAGGACATGAAAACCAGAAGGCAAGGATAATGGGATTTACTTTTGTATAATCATAATCATAATCATAATCTCAGCACCTGAATTCCCTTGATATGAATATGTCCAAACAGGTCTGGAGAGATGAACTGATTAGCCAAATGTTACGCAGCATGCTAATAGTAACAACAGTACTAGAATCCAGGACTCCTCAAGATCCTGAAAACCGGGACGCCTGGGTGGCTCAGTTGGTTAAGCGGCTGCCTTCGGCTCAGGTCATGATCCCAGCGTCCTGGGATCGAGTCCCACATTGGGCTCCTTGCTCAGCAGGGAGTCTGCTTCTCCCTCTGCCTCTGCCTGCCACTCTGTCTGCCTGTGCTCGCTCTCTCGCTGTCTCTCTCTGATAAATAAATAAATAAATAAATAAAATATTTAAAAAAAAAAAAAGATCCTGAAAACTCCCTTTACCCTCTGCTTTTAAATTTATTTGGTAATAAACCCCTCATAAGATTTTTGGAATAGGAGATGCTCATTCATTCATTTAATAAATATGTACTGAATGTCTATTATGTGCCAGGCACTATTCCAGTCCTGGAATAAATCAATAGGAAGGACAAATCCCTGACCTCCCGGAGCTTACATGAAAATGCGAGAAGACAACAGTGAACTGATAACAAATATTAATGTGCAACAAGTCAGGTACAATGGGGGTCAATAAATCAAAGTAAATGACTAGAGTCTCATGGGGTCATGCTGTTTCAGATGAGTGTTCGTGTAAGGCCTCTGATAAATTCATACTGTGCTGAAAATGTGATTGAAATGAATGAAACTCCATGTGGCTATCCAAGGTCCAAGGGAATAATGACTATAAAGAATCTGAGTCATATATATAAATATAAGTACATATTTATATTCATATTTTTATGTTACCTGCCTTCTTAGACTTCGGTATGCCATTGGGGGTTAACATCTCCCTTTTGACACTGAAGTTGGATGTCATTTCCAAAATCAGACCGCAGAAAGCTGCCATGGAAGGTTTGAACTTGAGTACTTGATTCCAAAATCAGGGTTTAATGCCCCGGAGTAGTGACTACTTATTTTAAGCTGCAGAACCTTTATAAATATATTTTATGTGCCAAGAAGTAGGATGGAAAGAGGTGGAGCTTCTCTGCTTAAGGCAGAAAGTAGGTGGGAAAAGTCCAGGACTCTTCGACTAGCCATTCCAAAGCTCCCCTGTTCCAGGGCAGCAGCCCCCTCAAGGTTTAAAATGCAGAGCCCAATTGATAAACCACCTTGTTAGACCTCCTTGGGACCGCCCTCTGGTGAGCCTGACTGAGAATTTTTGCCAAGTTCTTTCGAAGGATGACTTATTCAACAGTTTGACAGGATCACTACATAGTTTGGGGGTGAGGATACGGACTAGTGTTCTCTTTTGCTTTTCGCTCCATTGAGGGATGACCAACAGGCTAGAAGACAGATGGATTTAGGTAACTTTGTAGCAGGGTGGAAAGGACTGTGTTTTATGAAGCCAAATGACTTCCACTACAGTTGGTCAACTCTCAGGCCAGTGCAGGAGCAGGGGGAAGTCTTTCATGGCATAAATAAGGCGAGGAGTCCACAAGAGGCTCTTGGCACTCTGCCAGTTCTAGGAAATTCCAGGCAAACTGTGGGTCTAAGAAACTGTGGCTTAGCTATATCTGCCCTAACTTAAAATAAAAATAATGTGTGAGACCAAGTGCAAACCAATATTCTTGAAATGAATAAGGCACCATTAAGATAAATTTCTACAGATCGCGGAATAAAAACACTCTGCCCTTAAGGAGAACATAGCTAGGGAAAAAGAGGCCAGGGAGGGGTTAAGACAGATTACAATGATCAATTATTAAGACAGATGAGCCAAGGCCAGCTGATGCTATCACACTTCATCATTCAAATTTTCATTATTGGGATATACACCCGTAAGTTCCCGCTGCAGTCCTTTTTTCACTGTGGCAGGACGCGTTAATTTCTAAGGAACTGCACGAGTGACAGTGAGCTTTAGAAGGGGCTCGGTGCTAAATGATTGGATGGTCATTATTCTGAAAGGGCTTTCATCATCATTACCCAACATTCTGCAGATGCAGCATGTTTGAAAATAAACTACAGCCGAACTGGTGCCACATCATTTCAGATTTTAAACATCGAGCCTCTGGTTTGCTGATATATTTCTGTGTGTGCAAGTGGAGACGGACACAAATGTGCTCAGTCAAGCATACATCATTTTAAAGTTGTTTAGCCAGTGCATCTGCATTGGGGCCGACTGGGAAATCTATCTTCACGGTTCTTGGGCCGTGATACATGCAGCAGAGGAGGACATTCATTCACTCCTTGCTTCATTCATTCCCGCAAACTGAGTATGGGAAGCACCTGGCACTGGGTTCTTCCAGCAATGAACAAGTTGAAGAAAAACCCTGCCCAAAGGCGTTCTCTCTCTACTGAGTTCTCCCAGTAAATGTTTGGATTCTCCTCTTGTTTACACCCCAAAAGGACAAGCTAATTGTCTGTTTACTTTAGCAGTTTGCCTTAATTATAAGGCTTCCAAGGCCATTAACAGATGAAGCTGTTTACATTTCACAAGGGAGTTTGAGTTGTCAGGTCTCTTGCCCTCCACCTGGGGCTCCAGTGGGGGTCGGGGACAAGTGGTCAGGGCCAGAGGATCGATATCTTTCTCCACATTTATGTAAAAAGAAATACATAAAGCGAGTGCTCTTGGGAAAGCGTCAGCGGCACTGAATCAGACCACACAGCTCGTTCTAAATGTCAGTTTTTACAAGTAAACGTAACATATGCTCATGCATGATTGTGAGGTCCCCGCTTTCTGTTGTTTGCAGTCTAATTATAGGACAGCAGCCTCCAAAACTGATTAGCAGCACGGGAAACTGTCATGACGGGGCCCTGCCTGAGGCTGTCATTAAATATTAGAGCTGCTCAGAGAAGGAGCAGGGCGGTGAGGAGCCCTAGAGCTGCTTTGGGACACTGGAGCCCTGAGATGTGAGCTAGCGAGGTACAACTGAAGTAGATCACAGGTTGGGGAAAAAAAAGTTCTCCTGGGAGTTTATTTCCTAATTACCCGTTTCGCCTTTGTCTTCATTATCACCCCCTCCTTCTATCCTCTTCTGGTTCAAATTTCAGAATCTACCTTGTGTCTCTCTGCGTCTCTCTTCATCCCTTTACCACCTGGGTGCAGGTCAGGTCATTATCTTAATTATAATAGCTTCCTAGAGGGCTTCCTTTCCTTGATTTTTTTGTCTAAGTTTTCCACTGCAATCTTAATACTGCAGCCAAATTTAAGAAATGTAAATGAGATCACATCATTCTTCCATTTAAACCTTCCCTTTGCACTTAAATCTAATCTGTTTATCATGGCTGGCAGACGTCACATGACCTGGTACTCTACCCTGCTCTCCAGACGTAGTTCCTGTCCATCTTTTCTCCATGCATTCCCATTGCGCTAGCCTTCTCTTGGTTCCTCTAACTCACAAGGTCTTTCCCACTTTGGCATTGATGTCCTTGCTGGAAAACAGGAAATTTGTAATGTTATGTGTGTAATGATGCTTAAATACCTAACAGGAGTTAGTGTTGCTGAACATGTTTTGAAATTGTTAGGTGGTAGAAAATTATATCTACATTGTACACAAGGACTTTTTGAAGGCATAATAAATGACCTCACTAACAACTCAACTTCTGACTAAAAGCTCTAGAGATGCTTAGAGGATAACTTCACTTTCATAATATTTTCAACAATGAAATAGGCTATTGTTACCGATAACATATAGATGAAGAAACTATGGTTCAGAAAGATTAAGTTGCTTATTTAAGATCATGCACTCTAGTGGCTAGAGTCAGACTTGAAACCTGGGTTTTCTGACTTGAAGACAAGGCCTTTCCTCACTTGGGTGCATACTACATGTATTAGAAAGAAAAAGGGAGAGTTTTTATATGACAGAGAAATTACAGAGATTCAACTTTCTGTGTCTCTAATGACAGTTCACCTCTAAAATCTTGTGGTTTCAGGTCTTTTTACTATAGCGTAAGATTGGGTGAGTGAACACAACCAGAAATTCTTTTCATATTTACCTTTACAATATAATTGTGATAGCTGTGAGTTAGCTGGATGATATGAATGGTATCACTTGGCCCCTTATTCTCCATCAGATGCTGGTTCAGTCTGTGGTCTATGAGTATCATTGCTTTAAACATGGGTTTTCAATATGACTTAGTAAGTGGCTGTTTTATTTTAAAACACTTACTATATCAGAGCTAAGTAAGTGTTAAGCTTTTGGTACTGTGGATTGGGAGGTAAGATGGTCACACTCATACTGAAATCATCACTATAAACTTCTTTGGCAAGTTCTAATAGCTGCTAGAATGGTTTTTCAAGTAATAGCTCAAAGGGAAAGAATATTTAAGTAAAAGCTTTTTTTTTTTTTTTTTAAGAACTTCATTAGCCTATACTAGATGAGCTTGTCTATAGGGTAGATAAAAACCTAATAGAACTAGGGGTGCCTGGGTGGCTCAGTGGGTTAAAGTCTCTGTCTTCGGCTCAGGTCATGATCCCAGGGTCCTGGGATGGAGCCCCATATCGGGCTCTCTGCTCAGCAGGGAGCCTGCTTCCTTCCTCTCTCTCTGCCTGCCTCTGCCTACTTGTGATCTCTGTCAAATAAATAAACAAAATCTTAAAAAAAAAAACAATCTAATAGAACTAAACTTGCTTTGGAGCATCAGCAAAGAAGCTAAGTGATAGTGATTGGCTAGTATTACGGATTTACCTCATTAGTGGAAGATGGTCTTGGAGAGTGAGGGAAGGGGGTCAGATTGCTATAGCTTGTTTGTGAGTCATGCTCAAGCAGAACTGTAGTATTAAACACACTCTCTTTTGTTCTGCTGCCAATTTACTATAATATTCTGAAGTATCCGTTAGTAAGGCCAGACATTGATCCTCAGCATTTAAGTGATAAGCTCAACGTCTCTCTTTCCACTTTCCTAGGTTAACAGCAAGAATGCTTTCCTAAAGTCATCCCACAGAGCTTGGAGATTCTACATGGCAAAAGTTGGTTCCTGAGTGTAGGGAAATTTATTCTCTGAGGATTGTTTAATGAGAACAATAGTAATTCAGGGAAACAGATGAACATTGAGAGTATAGTTTTTTGTGCCTTTGACTGTCTTTCTGAGGGACTGGTTCTTTCAGGGATCTTTCTTTCAACACGCATCAGATTCCTTTCCTCCAAATTCAGTGCTTATTAAAAAGAAAAAGGGGGTGCCTGGTTGGCTCAGTGGGTTAAATCCTCTGCTTTCGGCTCAGGTCATGATCCCAGGGTCCTGGGATCGAGCCCAGGAGCAGAGAGCCTGCTTCCTCCTCTCTCTCCCTGCCTGCCTCTCTTGCCTACTTGTAATCTCTGTCTATCAAATAAATAAATAAAATCTTAAAAAAAAAAAATCCCTGGGGCACCTGGGTGGTTCAGTGGGTTAAAGCCTCTGCCTTCAGCTCGGGTCATGGTCCCAGGATCCTGGGATCGAGCCCTGCATCGGGCTTTCTGCTCGGCAGGGAGCCTGCTTCCTCCTCTCTCTGCCTGCCTCTCTGCCTACTTGTGATCTCTGTCTGTCAAATAAATAAATAAAAATATTTTTAAAAAATCCCAGAAAAAATCTAATGCTTATTTTGGCAAGGTTGTTTGTATGTGGCTGCAGGGGAGAAGGTAAGGGTAGAAATCTGAAGAATCATGCTAATGGACAATAAGAAAACATAATGTCTTGCTTTTCATATGGCCAAAGCAGAAAACATTTTGACTGAGAAGGGGAAGTTACTTCACTCATTGAGTGGGAAAACAGTTCATTCTCTAGCTATTAATATTTTATAAATTATGAATGACCAACATTCTTTTTTAAATTTTAAAATTTTTTATTAACATATAATGTATTATTAGCCCCAGGGGTACAGGTCTGTGAATCGCCAGGTTTACACACTTCACAGCACTCACCGTAGCACATACCCTCCCCAATGTCCATAACCCTACCACCCTCTCCCTACCCCCCTGAGCAACCCTCAGTTTGTTTTGTGAGATTAAGAGGAATGACCAACATTCTTAAAAGTTCTTGCAAAGAGGAAGACTGAAAGCTGAGTCTGAAGGAAAACGTGCCTTGTAGATCATGAGCAACTCAGGAGGATATTGAGTTGAGGCCTAACCATTATTTTTTCTCATTGCCTCTTAATTGATCAAACTGAAAGGTGGTTGATGTACCCCTTTTTTGACTCTTGTGGCAGACATTTTCTGTTAGCAAAAGCTGTATCATGATAAGGATAATATTTAGCCATTGGGTCAGGGATCTGTACATGGGCAATGTTCCTGTGGAAAATGTGAATATTATGATATTACAAGATGCCAGCTCAGGCCTTGGGTGATTTCAGTCAGGTCATCAGTACCATGCAGTCCTTTTGAAGAGACTAGAGTAAATGGCATAGTAGATCAAGCACTCACACCTACAAATCACACATGTACACACCCACATTTAGATTTTGTTCCTGACTGAAAAGGGAAGAAGGAAGCAAATGGTCTTTCATCTTAATTTGTTTTAAATGGAAAATTTTTTCCTGTTGGAGACCTTTAGATTCCAAGTTCCTTTCTCTTGACTTGGAGAGGAAGCAGCAAGTTTATGCATGAAATACTGAGTTTTTTTAAATAAATGCTTTTTGGGTCCTGATCCCAGGGATCAGCCCTGGGATCGAGTTCCATGTAGGGCTCCCTGATCAGCAGCGAGCCTTCTTCTCACTCTACCCTCTGCTTGAGTCTCTCTCACTCTCTCAAATAAATAAATAAAATCTTTAAAAACTGCTTTTCGTTTTGATAGTTGTTAAAATTACTTTGGCTTCTCTTAAATTCTTTTCTCAAAAGTTACCTCACTTGATGCCAACAGCAATGTGGTGGCAAGTTATATTGTGTCCATTTTACTCAGTGACACCCACAGTATTGTGACTTGGCCATTCCCTTCTTCTCGCTCAAGCTCTAGTCATTCTAATCTTTGAATTCATTTCCCATCTCAGGAAGTTTGCATGTGCCACAGCATTCTATCATGCTTCCCCTCTGCCTGGCTCATTCTTATTCAGCTGTCAGGTCTCCACTTCAGTGTCCTTTCCTTGAGGGAGATTCTCCAGATCCCCTGATTAGGTTTCCTGCCCTATGTAGATAAGCTTGTTCCATAGCAGTCCTTGCTTTTCCTATATATCTCTTATCATAGCTGTAAACTCATTGTTTAATGTCTGTTGTTTTCATTGACTATGATGTTCAGGAGAGAAGAAAACGTAGCTGTGCTGTTAGCAGTACCTAGCAATGCCGTGGGTATAGTAGATGCTCACTAAATAATTGTTCAAGGAATGAATGAATAGTGTCCATGCCATAAAGTTAATTCATGTCACAGTTGTGACTGGAGCTTAGTTCCCTAGATTTCAGAAGTCATATTCCTTGTATTACAGAATGTCATTGCATGTCTGTTACCTGGCATACCTGGCAATGACTTTCTATGGTGGTGGAAACAAAAAATGAAAAAAAAAATGGTCTGCAGTTGTTGCTCAAAATGATGTTAAGTGAAGCAGGGACCAAGTGTATCGGTTTTAAGTGAATGTGAGTAGAGAGAGGCAGAAGAGAAAGGAATCAAATGTTAGGAAAGTAAAGAGGTAGAAGACCATTCTTGGGGTGAACTAGATAGTTAATGAGAAGGAAATGAGAAAATTACTGAAAGCAGCCACAGTCCAGTTGGCATTTGCCGATCAGGTCCTCAGGCCAGGAATGAATTGCTTTAGTGGAAAGGCCATTGTAATGTATCTAAAATTCCTGTTATGGACTTAGCCAAATCATGTGACATCTTTGTCCTCAGTTCCAATTCTGCAAGTCAAATGTATCTTACACAACTCTTAAAATCTTCTTCACCTGTGGACAGAATTTACACACTGAATGGTTTTGTAGTTCAGAGAGAACTAGACTTCAAAGCCTTAGCCACAGCTATCCAAGGAAAAAGAACCTTGGGAATTGCTTCTTCTCCTAAATGCCCATGTTTTCATGGTCCCTTTCATCCCTCATTGTGTGTGTTCAATGGCCCTGAATTCAGTTCTCCATCCTAGTTGGATCAGTGGTGTCCAAATCTGCTAGTCCCTGTATAAGCGGATTACGTAGGAAGCATATGAAAAAACAGACACCTGGGCCTTCCTCTTGAACAATTTGTCTTAAAAAATCTGATATAGGTCCCCTGAATCAGAACATTTACTAAATTCCCTGGTGAACCTAAGGCAGCTATCTTCTGGGCCAGGTTCAGTGGTACAATGGGCTGGATGACAAAAGAGGAGTTAAGACTGAACACTTGCACTAAATGAGAGAGGGCGTGTTCTACAGAAATGCAAGCTTTAGGCCAAGGTATCCTGACTTATTCCCCATTTGAGGTACATCTGGCTCTTTAATCTACTCTCTTCCCACCCCTCACATTTAGCAATGGCATTTGCTAAACTGTTTTTCCTTATTTCTTGCTATGTTGCTGTTTGTTATGAAACAGTGACTACGTTTTCCCCCTAGACATGACTGTGTTTTAGTGATGGGCGATGTGATTGCCTATATATATAATTATTAAGGCACTTTGGAATACTTCTGGAGAAATGTGTCTATATAAATGGAAGTCATTATCATTGTGCTCAAATTGGAATTTCTAGTTTGAGTTTGAGGGCTTGGGATGGAACTTTTGATTGCAGAGAAATCAACATTTCATATCATTAGTGAATTGACTCATCCAAATTAAGGCCCTGATTCTGTACATTGCTCATTTAAGTATCAAAATACCTATCCAGTGGTGAAGACCGGGAGGGAGGAGCATACATGCAGACGGATGACAGACAGGAGAGCACATTGAGTTCCACCAGGTTTACTGGTGTGCCAGGCGTGACCATACAAAGACCTCAGCAGGTCAGTTGGAGTTGCATTATTATCTTCTGTAGAGGTGCTAAAGCAAATTCTCAATTAGACTACTCAGGACTCATAAGTAGGGAAAGCAAGCTCTCCTTCCTTTTTCAATGGAGCACATTTTGATTTTGTCTTAGGTTAGTCAACAAAAGACTTCCACACAAGTATCGTTTGTGCTTTTGCCACCAGCTTAGCCCCCTACAATGAACACAGACTCCTCTTTTACTACTCTCTCTTACCTAGCCGCATGATTGTCCTGCTTAGAAGTCAAATACGGCCCTTCCTCAGGGGACTTGCTGTTTCCTTTCCCTAAATTTTCCTCCCCTGAATGTGGGGGTTCACTCCAGCAGCTCCTTCGGGACTGGGGCCTGACTGAGTCTCCCACTTAAAACTGCCCTCCTATTGCCCCACCTCCAGGATCTCCCTATCCCTTTCCCACCTATTTAATCATTATAGAATTTATCACTATTATATACAGTATAAGCATTACCTGTTTCTTTATTTATTTTTTATCAATTGCCTATGTAAAATATAAGAACAGCGTTTTGGTCTTTTTTGACTCACTCCTATATGCTCAGTATCTAGAAGCATTCCTAGTATTTTGTAGTCACTCAATAAATTTGCTGAATGGATGGGTGCATGACAGATGAATCAACCAGTACAATAAGGAACTGCATGCAAAGTAATTGACAAGGACTTATCAGAAATAAGAGAAAGGAACCTGTTTCATTGACCTTAACTTTTAATTTTGATTTTTATTTGAAGATACTTTAGATGGTTCTTTCTGTTATCTTCTCGTAAAGAAGACCTAAGAAAAGACCTAAGACCTAAGAAAAGCTCCTTTTGGGTCTAGATATTCCCAAAATCTTGCCTTAAGATATCTTTTGACTCTTTTGCACATCTACTTCTAAAATTACCCATATTAACAAAAAACAAAACAGGAGTGCCTGGGTGGGCTCAGTCCGTTAAACACCTGCCTTCGGCTCAGGTCATGATCCCAGGTACCTGGGATCAAGCCCAGAGTTGTGCTCCCTGCTCAGTGGGGAGTCTGCTTCTCCCTCTCCCTCTGCCCTCCCCCCGCCCCACTCCCCACCCCATTCGTGCTCTTCCTCACTCTCTATCTCAAATAAAACAAAATCTTAAAAAAAAAAAAACTGGATAGGAAATCTTATGTATTCATTCCAAAAATTTTCAATAAATGCCCACTTTGTGTCAGATGGGCAGGCTATGAGAATATAGTGGAACCCAGTTATGCATCTACAGTCCCTGCTATTGTGACTTTAACCTTTAGATGGGTAAGATGGACGATTAAAGAAGCAGTCAACGTGAAAAGGAAATTCCAGGCTACTCTGGGGATGCACAGAATAAGCATTTCTTATAATGAAACTGGAATGGGTAGTAAGAGCTAGACAAGGTAAGACTGAAAAAGGGATCCAGGCAGAAGGAGAGCATATGGGATGGTGATCGTTATGTATTCAAGAGAAGTGAATATAGCTGTGAGAGTATCAGGTAAGAAGACAAAATGGCAGGGAAAGTGGCTGCAGAGGAAGGTCTGAGCCTTGAGAATTATGCTGAAATGTTTGGATTTCAACCCAATAGTAATACAAAGCAAGTCCTTAATGCACCCACAAAAATTCTTTCTTCAACATTTGACGATTGCCCTTCCCTATCCCATTTGAAATTAGGGGTGGCTATTGACTTGCTCTAGTCAGTTAAAAAGTGATTGGAAGTGCCATGCTTCACATCCAGGCAGAAGCCTTATTTACTAGCTAGTACAGTTGCCCTTTGAACAAAATGTGTTTGAACTGTGCGGGTACACTGATGTGTGGATTTTTTTTTTCAATATGGTATAGCTCATGAATGTATTCTCTTTTACTTATGATTTTCTTGATAACACTTTCTTTTCTCTATTGTACTTTATTATAAGGATGCAATATATCACACATATGATACACAGTATGTGTAAACTGACAGTTGTTATCAACAAGGATTCAAGTTAATAATGGTTTCTTAGTAGTTAAGTTTTCAAGGGATCAAAGATGATATGTGGATTTTTGATGGTGTGGGCGGTCATTGCTTCTAACCCCCACATTGTATAAGAGTCAGCTGTACTTAGAGTCTTCTCTACTGCAGGGGTACGGTAATCACCGAAGTCCCATCAGCCTAGATCCTTGAGTGCCAATGATAAGTGGAACTTCCCTGCTGACCCACAACAGACATGTAGTTTACATGCAAAATATGTCTTATTTTGTCAAGCCACTGACATTGGGGAATTGTTTGTTCTTCTAGAATAAACTCTTGGGAATGCTAAAAGAACTACTAACAGTTGGATGATATCGTGACATGGGTTTTTGCAAGATTACTTCAGCTGCAGTGAGGGAAGATGGTTTGGAATAAGAAAAACCAGAGACCTAGAGACCAGTTTTGAGGTTGTTGTGGTAATCTAAGTGAGAGAAGTTGTAGGAACCACATGTCTGTTACAAATATTGAGAAGGGGGATGGTGGCTAGGAGCAGGATTTCAGGTATCCATAATAGCAACAGAGAAAAATGGGCAGATTCAAAATCTATTTGGGTAGTAGAACCAACAGAATTTGGTGACTGTTGGAATATGAGGATGTGAAAGAAAAAGGCATTAATGAGATTCTCAAATTTCTGGCCTGTGTAACTGCATAAATTCAACAGGATACAGAACATTGAAAAGAGAATATAGTCTTTGAGACTCTGAGGGATAATTAGTTCAGTTTTAGACATGTTGGCTTTGAGATGAGTCTCCAAAATCCAAGTCCAGGTATAGGTAGGCAAGTGTTCTAAAATTGGAGCCCAAGAGAGAGGCTTAAGCCAAAAGTAGCAGAGCTGTGAAGCATTAGGATATAGGTAGAGGATACAGATGATAATTTAGTCCATAGCTGTGGATGAGATCACCCTGGAAGTGTGTATTCTATGACAAAATGCAATTGGGCATGTCAGAGAATGGCCTTGTTTAGTTGGTAAGAAAGCATTATGACAGAAAATGTCATGACCACATAATTCTGAAAAACAAAACAGATAAATTACAGAGCAGATTTGATTCCAGACAGCCAACCCTGAATCGGGGAATCCAGAACAATGCCTACATTTTGATTTATTATTCTTCATATACCAAAGACTGGACCCATTATAAGAGAAATTATATATTCACTCTCCAAGGATCGAAAACTTAATGATTTACTATTCCGACTTCTACAAGGAAATATGTTTGCATCTTTATTTTATTCTGTCATTGAATAGGTAGCCAGGAAATAAAATGTAGAATTTTCACTGGAAACAAACTATTCTTCCCATTTAATTATTTTGAAGGAACCTGAAGTGATAAGCTTATCCATATTGCATAGCTCATACATAAATAACTTGATAAATTCAGCCCACAAAATGAACTCAATTATGATGTTGCTGTTATGTTTATTTGCCTCTTCATTCAGAAAAAAAAATTTTTTTTTTTTTTTGGTTCTTACCATAAGCACAGCAAAATAGTCTATTTAGTTTTGCTTGACATCTTTGGAGAATAAATGATACTGATTGATGTTTAGGTATTCTATAGTTTATAAATCAATGGTTGGTTATGATACGCCACTTATGTGTATTTGAGGCATGCAAAAGCTTGTGATCTCAAATATTTATTTCAAAAATTATGAATTTTACAATTTGGACCTTTTCTAAGAATAGACTTTTCTTTAATCACCTTGGTTTGGCTCACTTCATTAGACTACCAAAAAGTCCCCTGGTATGATTACCAAGTAAAAAATAAAAACACCAAGCCATGCACTGATGTTAGAGCCACTAATTTTGTCTAGAGAAGGCAGGAGGTTCTTTGCACTAAAGTGATTTTCAACTTGAGTTTTGAAGGATGCGTGTGAGCTACCAAGACAAACAAGGGAACACAGTTATTTCAGGTAGACATTTCAGCTAATGTAGCATGTGCAGAAGGTCTAAAATAGAACATGGCTGGTCCTTTTCGAGGTTTGCAGAGTCCATGGATATAGTGGCTGTGGTAGAGGGCTAAACAATTAGACTGGAGCTCCTCTGGCCAGAGAAGACACTGTAGCAGTGATCGTTTTGAAACCCATAGCTCTGGGGTGCCTGGGTGGCACAGAGGTTAAGCCTCTGCCTTCGGCTCGGGTCATGATCTCAGGGTCCTGGGATCGAGCCCCGCATCAGGCTCTCTGCTCAGCGGGGAGCCTGTTTCCCCCTCTCTCTCTTCTTGTCTCTCTGCCTACTTGTGATCTCTCTCTGTCAAATAAATAAATAAAATCTTAAAAAAAAATAAACCCATAGCTCTTAAATTTCAAATTAATCATGTTTGTTAGCCTAAAAAGAGCTGGGAGTCAGTCTAATACAATCATTGCACAGTAAAGAAGATGACTTTTTGTGATCCTACATTAATTTTCAGTTTCAACATTTCTCCTAAAGGAGCTGATTCTCCCAGTTGGTCCCACTAGGTCATTTAAAATCAATTTAAAGTGGTCCCCAGGAGACTGTGTCCTTCTGGAGAAGTTGTAGGAACTACATGTATTTCACATATATCAGAGAGCAGAATCCTATCCTAGAAAAACCCCTTGAATGGCATCCTAATTGTCTAGTTTCTGCCACTAAGTAGCTGGGAGGATTTGGGTATCTGGACCTATCTCAGCATTTCAGCCTCAGTCTATTTGTTTTTATTATTTATTATCTATTATATATTTATTTATATTATTTATACCATGAAGAACTAAAAAGAAAAACAATACCTTTCAGCTTCTGTATTATACAATTTTATGTATAATCATACTATCCTGGGAACTCTAAACTCTTCTTGGACTCTGACACAATGATAGAAACTTTATATATTGAATCAATCAACTTTTCAGTCCATATTTTGTGTTAGGTTCAAGAAATGTAATTGAAGGGGCACCTTGGTGGCTCAGTCGGTTAAACATCCAACTCTTGATTTCGGCTCAGGTCATGATCTCAGGGTGGTGGGACTGGCCCCACAACAGGACAGGCTCTGCACTCAGTGGGGAATCTGCTCGAGATTTTCTCCCTCTGCCTGGCTTGCATGTATTTTCTCTCTCACACAAATAAATACATAAATCTTAAAAAAAAAAAAAGAAAAGAAACGTGGTATTGAAGAAAAAGAAACAGCAGAATTAATCCTTACAGGCGTGAAGCTTACATCCTGGTTGTAGGGGAGAGAGTTTAATGAGATAAACATAAACCTAATCTGTGAGTGAAAAATAAATGGAGTTAAGAGCTGGGAACAAATGAAGGAAAACTGCAGGGATTATGTGAATACGCAACAGGAGGGAACTGATGTTGTCGGCATGGGGGCCCAGGATGGATTGCTGGCACTGAGCCTTGCAGGGAGGGCCTCTCTGGAGAAGTGACCTCTGGAGGAAGGAAATGGGCCTGAGCCTTAACAGAACAGCTTTGTGATTGTGGCCAGTCCTGAGGCATCAGCAACTTTCTCAGAAGCGTATGGCCTTGTGGTGTATAAAGGTCGGGGGCGGGGGTGGGCGGGCAATTTACAGAGCAATATTTTATGGGTTGGCTGGAGTTGTACCATTTAAGATGTGGCATAGATTTTATTTCAGATCGTGAAAATTGATTTGATGGC
This sequence comes from Mellivora capensis, assembly GCA_004024625.1. Classification (NCBI taxonomy): domain Eukaryota; kingdom Metazoa; phylum Chordata; class Mammalia; order Carnivora; family Mustelidae; genus Mellivora; species Mellivora capensis. The sequence goes on along the minus strand of PISX010005126.1, from coordinate 66,430 downwards.
TTTCGGACATTGTTTGATTAAGAACATGAATGCAAAATTGCTTTTTTTTTTTTTTTTTTTTTTTTTTGTAGCTTAGCACACTGAGTTATTTCTCTAAATGATGTTTCCAGATCGCAAGTGAGGCTGTGCACGGGTTCACCCCTCCTTTGTTAGCACCAGGCTAATTAGAGGCCTTTCTGAGTGAGTGCAGTTGCTGGTGCTTGTCTCTGTTGTTGGTGTTTCCCCATCTGCCTTTTGCCTCTGTGTAGCAGGTCTGGATGCGTTTGAGACGGGAAGATGGCAGCCTAGTGTACCTCAAGAGGGTGTTAGTCACAGCCTCTGGACATAATGGGGCGAGATGCCACAACTATTTTCGCCTAGCAGCTGACCTGGGAGTGATTCATGGTTTTCACAGCAATGTGAAGGGGGACAGGAAGCAAGCAGGCAGGGGGGCTTCGGCCTCCGTCTAGTAACTGGAAGCATCTAGACTGGATGGGGCATGGCGGATGGGTAATTTTAGTTAGGTAAACCCACACCTTAAGTCTTACTAAAAATATTTTCTTGAAATTTCTTTCAGCATTTTTTACTCTGTGCAGTTCGACATACTTGTAGGTCATGCAGATAAAAAAAAAAATCTAGTGTGTCAATGGGTGTGGAAATAAAGCCAAAAAGCTGAGACTTGCTATCAATTAAGGAGGCAGCAGTGCATGTGATATTTGAAGTTATGATGATGGTTGAGATCACCCAGCTAGAGCGTACTCGTCATCATATTTCTTTCAGAAATGATCCCACTTTGGGGTACGTGTACCTGTTTTTCGTGGGATGGCATTACCCCATACTATATTAAGAGAAAAATGTATTCTGTTTGACCATTTATGGATGAACTGAAAAAACATACTCAAGTCTTACTGGTGATTTATTTCCCGTGAAATATATAGTCATGTTTCCCTATATTCATTTTTTTCCTACAGTCATTTTAAGATGGAATTGAAAGGTGGACATTGAAGTGTGTAGTATTTGCTTGCTTTTGTCACATTAAAAAATAAGAAAGCTTACTACCTTTCAGTTGCTATCTGGGATCTCTTTAAAGCCTTGTTCCATTTACTGCTGTAACATCCGTACATTTGACGTTGAACGTAATTTTTAATTTAAAAAAATCATGCCAAAGGATTTTTGTTTCACTATGCTATATAATGGATCGAATTGAATCATGGTAAATAAAATAATATGCTGCCAAATATTCTAACTGTAGACTCTGCCTCAATTTCTCTTACTATATAATCCCTTAATATTTACTTATATTCAGTGTTCCTGTCCATCATGTATTATAGATTTACCATGTGGGGCAGATATGTGATTGAGGGATTAGATTATAGGACAAGCCCCTTGGTATTTTATGATACTGGTGGGCTCCTAGGGATTGGTGTGCAATTACAAGTGGATGAACTGAATGAAATTGGCTATAGTCATGGGATATAACTCTTTGAAGTAAAGGCAGACTCTAGCAATTTTCTAGGCTCTGTTTTAATTTGAGACTTTTCTTTTTAATTGCTTGCCCTCAATGTTGGAAAGATGTTAAAGAATTAAGGAGAAATTGCATAAGGAATATATTGATAAAATTTATATTCTCTTAATCTGGAGATTTTTAGGAGAATATTTATAAGTAGGGCTTGGAAACCACACTCTGTATAATTCTGAACAAGTTAGGGAACATCTCAGAGTTCATTTTCTTGTTTGTAAAATGGAGATAGTAATATTATTTCTTAATGCCCTTGTGAGGAATGGTGATTATGTATGTAAAGTAGCAGGAGAGAGGACTGTTATATGGGACAGTTACTTCTGTCTCAGATTTGCTTCAAGAGTGTCTGGCATTTGTAGTGATGAGAGAAGAGATTTAACTTCAAGGATAGCCATTAGCTTTAGCCTAAACTGAGATTCTCCTGCTTTAGACAACTGCTAGAGGGCATTTCTGCTGATGGTTTCACTATGAACTACCCCACTGTACAGTAGCCAAGTGAAAATAAATCTCAGCGATTTTCTTAGTCATTTCAATTCTGAAACGAAACAGCTTAGATGTATAATTGAACATTCCCTCAGTCTTCCGAAATTTGGATTCATGTCTTTCTGGGTCAAGTGGTAGCCAATTGCAAGGACCTATCTTACCTTGTTTACATTACTCATTTGGTTGATGATGGTTCCCAAAGCTAAAGTTGTTACGAAATTGATATTAAAGATTAGATACAATTCTTAAAGGTAACTTTCCTCTTGTAACTGAATGTTCACTGCATAAATTCGCCCATAAGTACTTATGGTAATCTAACTTAGTGGTAGAGAGCCTGGGTTTTGGAACCAGGCATCTTAGGTCAATTCTGGAATTTACTGCTCATCAGATGTAAGCTGTTAGCCAATAGTTAAACTCTCCATGCTTTTGCCATCCTTTTTTTTTTTTCTTTTTTAAAAATAACATTGGATAGATAAGATTAAACTCTGTGGACACATTAAAGGAGTGCCTATAACATGGAGGGCATTAGGAGAAGGAAAGGGAAAGTGAAGGGGTGGGGAATCAGAGGGGCAGATGAACCATGAGAGACTGTGGACTCTGAGAAACAAACTGAGGGTTTTAGAGGGAAGAGGGATGGGAAGTTGGGTGAGCCTGGTTGTGGGTATTAAGGAGGCACGTATTGCATGGAGTACTGGGTGTGGTGCATAAACAATGAATCTTGGAACACTGAAAAAATAAAATAAAATAAATAAATAAATAAAAATAAAGGAGTGCCTAGGATATAGGTGGTGTTAGCTAGCACTAAAATGTAAGCAACTTATCCACAGACTATCAGACGATCAGAGAACCATAATGGCCTGATATCGATCGATATTCACTGGGGCTACTGTCCTAACCACTGGACCACTTGGTTTGCATTTTTAACAGATAGTAAATCTCTGGTATATATACAATCATAGCTGAGAAATAATCTCCTGTTGATTAGCTAGTCAAATTACTTGAATCACCTCTCCACATCCCATTCAGTACATAATTAGTGTTTATTTCCATTTTGCTGTTCATTATGCAAATTCACTGCAAAACCATCACAACTAGGGAGTGTGTGGCTCATGATTTTTTATTGGCGGTCATTGAGATGAAAGATGGGCAGGTAGTGGGAAGCTTCTGCTTAGCTTAATTTGGTGACACTATTCTGTATTTTAGCCAAAGTATCAGGACCATCACATTAGTTTTACTATTGCTGTTAATTAGATGTGGGTGTCCGTAAAGTGTTTCTAGTTGTGGAGTTGATTAGATGATGAAGAGGTTCCCCACAGTTTGATTTCTTAAAGCCAGATAGGACAAGTGTTTGGAGTCAACACATCCCAGGGGGGAGGGGTGGGGATTAGGTGACAAAGTAAATGTTTTCCATTTCCTGTTATATTATTTGATAATGAAATGTGCTGATCTGCTGCTGCTGGAGGCAGCCTGTGTTCTCTCTGCAAATGAATGAGCTGTTCAGGTGCATCATCACAGCCATCGTCCAAAAGGGAAAGCACTGTCAGCAGCTACAGCCTGCTCAAAGGAATTAGCAGAAGAATTAACCTTCTGTGTTGGGTAATAATGCTGGAAAAAGAGTTTTATTTTCATCCCAAGCATACCAACAACTTTGCACACTTGGCTATTTGAAAGATTGAGTAGAGTGTTGGATGATATGAGGTGACATTGCTACATATTTAGTTACATATTTTCTCCCAGGAAAGAAAATCTTCATATGTCTGTCTGTATATGTATGTATGCATGTATGTATGCATGTATCTATCCATCCATCCATCCATCCATCCATCCATCAGAGCAAAACGTACCTCATTGGTTTTCCTGCATTCATCACATAGTAGTGAAAGTCATGGCACTGCAATAAAATATATCAGGCTCTGAGTCCAGAATTTGTTGCTAGTTTGTTGCTAACTTAGGGCAAGACACTTAACCACTCGAAGCTTCAATGTCCTTTGGGGGTAGAGGGTGGGTAATATTGGGAGTCACATGGCATTATTAAGGAAGAATTGCAATTGTGTCTGTAAAATGCCTAGTGTACAGAAATGGTCCTACACGCATTGGTGTGCCCTCATTTCTCTGACATGAGGTGGACCATATTGAATCAATTCAATTTGACAAATATTGATTATGTCCCCGGAACAGTGCTTGATGCTGGGGAAACAGTGCCAGACAAGACAGATATAACCCCAGTCCCGGGAGGCCAAAAAATTATGATGAACACACAAGGACAAAAGGAAAACATGGCTGGGTGAGCATAGAGCAAGTGGACTTGGGGTCTAGTGTTTAGGAATAGCCTCCTTGAAGTATTTCCAATTTGGGAAGGGAGCTAGAGTTGGGGAATTAGCCAGGAGAAAAAGGAGCAGGGCTCAAGAAAAAAACATTTCTAGCAGAAGACACAAACTAAAGACATATTTGAGCAAGTGAAATTCTCAAAAATAAAAGGCTTTTATTTATTTTACAGAGGCATTCCCACCCACCAATACCAATTTCATGTGCTTTGTGCTGGGCCTTAAAACATGAAGTTTGAAGATATGATTACAAGTGGTTCTGTGACCAGGGAATGTATGTTGAATTCGCCAGGAACATTGGCATGATAAATAAACTAAGTATTTTCACCATATTGGCACATACTGAAGAACAGCAATGCATCTCATCTAGGAGCTAGGGAAATAGGGCTACATACATGTAGCTTCACTATTTGAGGGCCAAGCGGATTTCTTAGGTGTTTTCTTTGTGCCAGTCTCTGTGCTAAACACCCTTATATGCAACATCTCATTTCACTTCATGAGATAGGCACTGCTTTTTGTTTTGTGTGCGTGTGTGTATGTGGTTTTTTTGGCTTATTTTGGATATTAAAAGAAATGGAGACTTCAAGTCCATATGTTACTTGCCCAAGTTGACAAAGCTAGAACTGTATACAAAATAAAAGAGACTTTGCAACCTTCATTATTAGCCATGGAGCTATTCCAAACTGCTGGACAGGCAGTCTCCTATAAATCTGCACAGAGCTAAGCTGGTGAAGCATCACAGGGAGAAAGGTGTGCCATTTAGTTTTCATAGAAATTCCAAGGAACAGCGGCAGATGGGAAAGAGTCTGGGCCGTGGAGCAGGGAATTCAGGAGTGGCGTGACATGGCACCGGTTATTGGAACAATCCGAGCCTCAGGTTCTTTTGAAATGGCAATATTAGTAATTTTTACCCTCTTCTGTAGGCTATGAGGATGAAATAAGATACTGTAACATGCTGAGGGCATTACTTGACAGAAAGGAAGTGTCATTTCCTATATCTGTCCAACTATTTGAGTTTTCAGAGAGAGAAAACTGGGAGATGCTTCGTAGAGCAACATGCTTGAATCTCTACTAAAATTATAGGGATCGTCGAGGAAGTCCAGTAAAGCATATCTGTCCTCTCTGCCTAGGTTTCCAAACCGAGAAATAAGTTAAAAAAATAAAAACGAGGGAAATGTTAATGCATTTGGAAGAATAAAATCATGCCTTTACTGTTGGTAAAGACCAGATTGGGGAACATAGCTTCGTCTGGGAGCCAAATGGGCATACGAGCAAAACCCCATGTTGGAGAGACTTACTGTCCAAAGACATTGCAGGATGGGAAAAATGCACAGCAGAGAGGAGTAGAGGAATACCTGCTCCCTGAGGACAGTTTGCTCTCAAAGGGTAAATGCTAAATGTTTTCTTCTTCCCCAGTTTAACAATCATTATCACTCTATTTCACAAGATACTGAGTGGTGAAAGGAGTTCAAGAGAATCCATGAATATTGCCTGACTTTCTATCCTGTAGCATCAGGAGTGGGGATAAAGCATTCCCCTCACTATAAATCACAGTGTGATATATTTTGTTCCTGATGAATGTCCCATTGCTGAGACCGCCCATTCCTGAGTCCTGTGAAGCCTCCAGAGTGGAGACCAGAACCACCGGTGTAACTTTCCTTCTTGACAGGTCGGGGGTCTGGTGCGGAAGCATGACATTGCGACTGCAAGTTCTTTGTCTGGCCTCTTGTCTGTGTGCTGACCCCCTAATGAGGGACACACACATCAGCTCCCAGGGAAGACCCTTGCCTCAAGCCCTGTTATCCTGAGCACCTTCATTCTGTGCCCCTTTGTCCCAGGCTGGCTGGCCATCTGTGTGTTAGGCTTTCTGCCCTGTGGCTTCTCATCACCCCAAGCTGCTGACCTCTGACCTCAGATCCAAGTTCAGACAGGTGCTAGTTCAGTGACCAAGTTCTTCAGATGGCAGCCAAAGTCACCAGCGTTCTGCACTGGAAGTTCCCCTTCCTTCCCCTTCGTTGTGGGCATCTTTCAGACTAAAGAGTGGACTGTGGGTCACTGGACTGCCCCACACTGACCCCTTGTCACTTCCAGCTCAGGGACATCTTGCAGTCCCCACATGCAGGCTGCTACAGTTCCACTGAAGGGCCTCTAGGGCCACCTTCGAGGACAGGCACTGGGAGACAAGGGCCCGGCCCATGGGATGGATGAGTAGCCATCAGTGGCTGTGGAGGTGAGTGGTCATGTCCCACACAAGAGGCCTCCGATACACTCAATGCCTGGGACCGATGGTGATATGAAAGCCAGTGGAAGAGGGTACAGTAAGGAAGGACTGGCCGCAGCCTGACATCCTCACAGGGTGACAGGGTGAGGACGTGGAATTTGTTGCTCATTAGTTCTCTGAAGCTCAGGCAGCCCCGTTGGGTTGAAAAAGTGAACATCATGGCTCTAACAATCATTTGGCTCTCTGACAGTGGAGAGAGACTTGTTATTGTATCTTACGTACAAGTAAGGTATACTCTAGTAGATGCGACACAAATCGGGAGCTTTGACCACAGCCAGCAATGCAATGTAAAACCCAGCATTTCAGTAGGGTAAACTTTCATGGCCAGAATTTTTCAGAGGTGACGCTAGGTCTTCATGGCATGATTTTAATTAGAAGGAATCTTATACCTGTAGGGTTCACTGAGATGCCTGTAGGAATCTTGTGAAGTCTGAAGAGGTACTTAATACCACTGTACCCTCAAGAGAAGATAAGGGTCCCATTAGATCCAGTATCTGGATTTAACAGTATGTGCCTTAAGATGAATATTATAATATTTGTCAGCTTCTACTAATAACCTGTTTTATAGGATGTCACAGTACTTCAGAAAACAAAAATAAGCAGGAGACACTCTCATCAAATCAGCTTAGCAAATTTCTTAAGTAAGATTTCTCAATCTTTTACCATGTTATTGTTCACTGTAAGTATTCAAGCAAGGTATATGGGGCATTTCTGTATTTATTGGTGATAGAATGCCATTTTAAAGACTCTCACCCCACAAAACACTGGTTTACATGGAATAAGAATTCTCCTAATGATAGTTGGCACAGGCATTTATTTTTCTTGCATTTTTGCTATATAAATGATGAAACACAGCTACATTATTGCTCTACAAGCTCTACAAGCTCCATTTAGATGACCTGTAGCATGTGGAAACAATATGCTTAAAAGTTAAATCATCATTTCTTCCCACACCTTTAAAGCCAATACGGCATGCTTTTATTCTCCCCATTTCAACTGATGGAAGCAGCAAGTGGCTGCTTTGCAAGGACGATACCTGAGAGGCCCCTTCATCTCAGCTCTGCCCCACCTCACCCCAGGCCATGTGGTTGGCCGCCATGTTGTGCATGTTGTGCTGATTCTTTTTTTTTTTTTTTTTTTTTAAGATTATTTATTTATTTGAGAGAGAGAGAAAGTACAAAAGCAGGGGACAGGAACAGAGGGAGAAGCAGACTCCCTGCTGAGCAGAGAGCCCCATGTGGGGCTGAATCCCAGGACCTTGAGACCATGACCTGAGCAGAAGGCAGATGCTCAACTGACTGAGCCACTCAGGTACCCCTCTTGTATTGATTCTACCTCAGAAAGGAAACTGAGCTTTTCTTTGCAAATACAATGCTCCTTTCTTTGGTTCAGGCTCTTAATATCTCTTTTCACTACTAGGATTTCCTCCTCTGTGTTCCCATAGCAATTTGTACAAACTTTTTATGCACTTCAAAATTGTATGATAGTCATTAGAGTATCTGTTTCCTCTGTTAGACAATGAAATCTGAGAGGGAAAAGGCTACGCATCATTATTTTTTATTTATTACTGTTGAGCCACTGGCAATATACTCAATAATGTTATTTAAATGGATGAATAAAGACACACATGCCATTTACATCTCTTTGAGCCTTTTAAAACTAATTGGAGATAAACAAGTGAATCCCTGTTTGGACATGTGGCCATTATTCCTCAGATTGGCAACTCATATTCAGAACAGAATTTTCTAGTTCAAATTGCTAAGAATTTTGAATACATTTGAAAAAAAAAACCTATATTGGGAAAATGTATACAAAAATCTTTGCTTCAATATATTCTGTATTTTAGATTTGTATTTTGAGTAGTGCTATTTAAAAAATATCACAACAGAAATAAATACAGTGAAATTTGGAATTTGAAAATTCTAGTCATGTATCGATGAAGAGAAAATTCCCTTAAATATATAGACACAATATGATTCTATGTATATAAAACAAGTGTGTGCATATGAAAACACACACACACACACACACACACAAATAGAAGTAAAATGACTAAAAAAGTTGGGACGCCTGTGTGGCTCAGTTGGTTAACCGGCTGCCTTCAGCTCAGGTCATGATCCCAGCGTCCTGGGATTGAGTCCCACATTGGGCTCCTTGCTCGGCAGGGAGCCTGCTTCTCCCTCTGCCTCTACCTGCCACTCTGCCTGCCTGTGCTCTCTCTCTCTCTCTCTAACAAAAACAAAACAAAACTAGAAAAGTGTCCTATAAAAAGTGGTTACATCCAGGGAAGGAGGGTGATGAAAAGGGTGAGGGAGGTAGTGAAGAGAGACATCAGAGTCTGTTTTCCATCTCTCTCTATTTTTCTCTGATCTTCAGCACTCCGGGAAAGCAGTTTTGTTCCCATCTTCAACTCCTTGATTTGCTTACCAGCCTAGTCCATTCTGTCATCCAGCCCTGTGATCTGAACTTTTAATTGCTGCAATCTTGCTTCTAATTCCAAATTCCCTGTGCCACCCCTATCTGTTTAAAAAAAAAAATCCATAGAAGTTAGTTTTTGTCTTAGGGATATGATCAACCTCTTAATTATTAGAAAATGCAGTTTTAGCCCTTGAAAAACCTTCCATTTGCTGCATTAACTCTGTGGTCTTGCATATCGTATTTGTTTCTGTGCATTGAGTTTGATCATTTTCCTGGTGGTGTTTTTCAAGGGTTCGATAATTTGAGATTGCTTACTCCTCCTTAGATTGGAAAAGAACTGGTCTCTGATGCTAATGTACTTTTTTTTGACTCTGAGAGTGTGTGATGGCCTGAACGTAGGGTGGGAAAGGAATGAATGGTAGCTTTTGTTCTGCATATGGAGGTAGCTTTCCATTCATGGTTCCTTCCCTGGCCACACTCACTGCTTTATTCTGGGGTAAGGATGTCCCTTGTTCCTTCATTGTGTACCTTTCAAAAATCCATTAATATTCTTACAAGTTTTCTGGCTTTTTAAACGATGTGGCATAGCATGGTAACCGGGACCGTGCTGACTCTGGAATGAGGCTGGCAGGAACCGAATCCTGGATTTGCTGCTCACTAATTGTGTCACCTTGAACAATTTCCTGATTTTCTTTTTGGTGTCTCAGCTTTTGTAACTGTAAAATCGGCCGGGGGTGGGGGGGGTGGGAGGGATGGTAGTATCCTTTTCATAGGCTTGTGGTGGGAATAAATATGTTAACTCATGTAACTAGGACCTGGCACATAGCAACCACTCATCCAATCCTCTTAAAGAAATTACTTTTCTTTCATTTGAAGAGATTTTAGAATTGGGCCTCGTTTCCTGGGCTAAGTCTACCCACCTGAGGCAATTCTCTTTTAATCTAATATTTGAAATCTCATATGGTACATGTACAACAGAACATGCATGTTTAAAAAGCCGTATCAGGGGGCGCCTGGGTGGCTCAGTGGGTTAAAGCCTCTGTCTTTGGCTCAGGTCATGATACCGGGTCCTGGGATCAAGCCCAGCATCAAGCTCTCTGCTCAGTGGGGAGCCTGCTTCTGCCTCTCTCTCTCTGCCTGCCTCTCAGCCTACTTGTGATCTCTGTCTGTCAAATAAATAAATAAAATCTTAAAAAAAAAAAAGCCATATCAGGGTGCATGGGTAGCTCAGTTGTTAAGCGTCTGCCTTTGGCTCAGGTCGTAATTCCAGGATCCTGGGATCAAGCCCTGCATCTGGCTCTCTGCTCAGCGGAAAGCCTGCTTCTCCCTCTCCCTCTGCCTACCACTCCCCCTGCTTGTATTCCCTCTCTCTCTGTCAAATAAATAAAATCTTTTAAAAAATAAATGAGAAAAACATATCAAAGTCCAGCTAAGAAGTGAACAAAGCAGTGTGCTTGTTTTCCCTTGTGTTGAGATGATGATTTTCCGTGCCCCATGATTATAGATGTCATAAAGAGAAAGTGTTGCAAGATGTATAGGCTTTTGATGTAAGATTTAGGAGCCCAGATATATTTTTCATTACTTCTGCCAATAGTAGGTTAAGGAGAGCATATCCTGCTTAGGAAAAAAAAATAATAACAGGTGCAGATACTAATGTATAAATATTTGTGTTTAATGAATTTGATGTGGCTCTTCTTTGCTATATCCGCACAGCCTTTGTGACCTGGCCTCCTTTATTTTCCTAATGTCCTTTTCTTCTGCAATTCTCCCTCTTTCTTCAGTTCAGACTAGCCTCCGAACTGGTCCATGAAGTTGTTGGGAATCCTTCCTTTATAAGGGCTTTGCCTCTACCCTTCCCTGGCCTGGATTCTGTACCCTAGATGTGCCTGGCTAATTACCTTGCTTCTCCCAAACTTCAACTCAAATCCTTCCCTCCCTTCAGTAAAACATATCTTGATTACCCCATTTAATACTACAGCTGTGACCCTGACAGTTGTCTTTTTCTTACAGTAGTTTTGCTTTTCTTAAAAAAAAAAAAAAACTATCCCCTTTACACCATGTAGGCAATTCACTTGTCCACTGTGTTCAGTGCAATATTAGCTCCATGAAGACAGGATATTTGCTTTTTTGTTGATGTTCTCCGAGTGCCTAAAACAGTGCCTGGCCCACAGCAAGTGTTCACAACATGATTTGCAAATGACTGAATAAACATGTAGAATAATGAGCAACTCACTAGGACCAGGTATGATTAAAAAAAAAAAAAACAACAAACCTGTTTGTAGAAAAGGACAATCAAAACGTTGACAATGGTGCCAACCCCACCACCACATCGTGAGCTATTAAAGGGAACAAACCTTCTTTGTTTACTTCTAATAAGTAAAATATTTATTCAATGCCCAGGCATATTGGCAAGAAAATTAGTGACGCATTATAATTAAGGGAATAGTACTTGCCATTGGTGGTCAGTTTCAAGGGATCGTGTTGGGTAATCATGCCCTCTCTGAATTTAAAAAATCTCAGGAGATCTTCCATCATGAAATTGCAGTGCTGCTGGGGCAGACACGCATGTGCTCTGTTCTTTCTATTGCTGTGATCTTTTCTAACAAGTCTGTTTATTTTTGCTTTGCGTAGATGGATCCGTGGGTTTTACAAAGAGTCGATTCAGATCATTAAATCCTACACAAGGCTGAATAACAAAACAGAAAAATCTGTCCACAAAATGCTAAAATCCTTCCTCTGACTCAGAATCTTGCTTTTCTCAGTCTTTGAGTCATCACGTGGAAGATGGCTTTATTTGTTTAATTCCAGATTTATGGTGCCTTTATCCTGAAAAGGATGCATGCAAGGAGGAAGCATTTATTGGGTGAGAAAGACCAGGTTTTAATTTGGAAAGCCATAAAAAGCTTAAATGGTTTTCTCAACTTAGGATGAAAAAGAAAAAAAAGAGAGAGAGAGAGAGAGAGAGCAATGAGTGATAATAGGTATTCTGGTATTCTGTCTTAGAAGATTTTGTGAGTTTTTGCAAAGCCAAAAAGTAGCCAAGAGCAATGCTTAATACTAGAATAGGGCGAGGGGAGGGAGCAGGTGTGCATGGTCCACTTTCGCTAGATGAGGAATGGGTGTGCCTCATGTTGTACTCCTCCAGAAGCTCTGAACTGAGAAGAACCCATCATTTGAGGAGGAAGAGCAAGGAGCTGCTTTTAGGAATGCTATGGAATAAGAGAAGGACTTAAGCATCTCTGGTATCTTTAGGTCAAGCAACCCCATATATTTTTATCAGCCTTTCTGAATGTCACCCCGTGTGAACAGAGTTAAAAAGAGTATGCTTACTGTGAATGAAGTTACAAGATAAATGCCATCCCAATAAACGTATAATCTGTGCAAATAGGTTCTTGATGAGGGAACAAGAAGTGGAGTTCTCTCGCCCTGTCTCTAATAAGCTTGCAACTCCTAGTTCATAGTGAGTAGAAATTCTGGGACTATGACTTGCCTGAATGACACTGAAAGGTACATTCTACAAAGATGCTGGGAGGAATCAAGCAAAGATTCTCCCCCAAGAAGTGGTTGGCAGTGACGTTGGAGTTAGGTCTCTAGGGCTTGCAGGAGATAAAATTTATCTGCACCAGAGCTACCATATTAGAATTGGTTATTACACTTTTAATACGATGTCTAACAGAATCGAATAAAATGATGGTTGCCGCCTTTTTGTACCCTACTTCATTATTCTTTTCCCAGACTAGGGAACCACACTTCTCATCCATTTTGACTCCTGGCTGAGGTACTCACAGGCTAGCCATTAAGTGTGTAACCATGCCATTCTACCAATCACGCCTTCTAATAGAAAATTTTAGAAAATTCTTCAGGTTCAATCCTTTATATTCTGTTTTTTGTGTTTTTGTTTTTTTTTTTCTCGGACCTTTAGAATGCCCCTTACATGGGGAAAATAGTCCCAATACAACTGAAAGCATATCGTGCCATTGTACGACTGCATACATCTTTTTTTTTTAATGTTTTAAATTCAAAAATTTTTTTTCAAAGATTTTATTTGACAGACGGAGATCACAAGTAGGCAGAGAGGCAGGCAGAGAGCTAAGCAGAGAGCCAGATGCAGGGCTCAATCCCAGGACCCTGGGAACATGACCTGAGCCAAAGGCAGAGGCTTTAACCCACTGAGCCACCCAGGCACCCATGACTGCATACATCTTAAGATGATAATGGCTTATTTCCTTTTTGTCAATAACGTCAGTTCTCTGGTGCATAGTTTTGAATGTCTGAGTGTTTACTAGAATGTTATTAATGTTGCTTCTTCCAGAAAAATTCATTCAAAAATATTCATTTTTAATTTGCCTTTTATTATTTCAAAAAGGCGTTATTGAAACATTATAATTCAATTTAATTTTAATTCACCAGGTATTTTTCCGAGCACATGGTTTCAACTAGATACTGTGCAATGTCCTCGGGAAAGAGAGTTAATGAAAAATTGGTCTTCTCAAAGAATGATAGATATAAAAACAAATTTAATATATTTATAGTCATAAGGACCATAATGAAATTAAGTACAAGACCAAGGGTTGTACAGAGGGAGATATAAAAATTATACCTGGTAAAGGAAGATGGACTAGGGAAGCTTTACAGAAAAGTTTGTTTCCTCTTCTATCCCCAACATCCAGAACAGTGCCTGGTATACAATAAGTGCTATAGAATTATGAGTCAGGTTTTTTTTAAAGGTTTTATTTATTTGACACAGAGATAGAGAGTACAAGTAGGCAGAGCAGCAGGCAGAGGGAGAGGGAGAAGCAGGCTCTCCACTGAGCAGGGAGCCCAGTGTGGGGCTGGATCCCAGGACCCTGAGATCATGACCTGAGCTGAAGGCAGAGGCTTTAACCCACTGAGCCACCCAGGCGCCCCATGAGTCAGTTTTGAAGTCAAGGTAAAAGTTAGCTTTCTGGGAGCACTAGTTTCCTGTGGCTGCTCTATCAAATTGCCACGCACTTAGTGATTTACAATAGCAGAACTTTATTCTTGTAGTTCTGGAAGCCTGAATTCTAAAATCAGTTTGAACTAAAAACAGTGTGTTGATAGGGCTGCACTATGTCCACAGGCTTTAGGGGACAACCTGTTCTTTGCCTCTTCCCTCTTCTGGTGGCTGCTGGCATTTCTCAATTTGTGATCAGATTATCCTAAACTCTACTCCCATAATCACATTCCTTCCTCCTCTTCTATGTGGTGTCAGGTCTTCCTCTATCCCTCTCTCATAAGGACACCTGTGGTGGCATTTAGGGCCCATGTGGTTAATCCAGGATGATCTCATCTCAAGATTCTTAAGCACATCTGCAAGGACTCTTTTTTCCAAATGAAGAAACATCTGTAAATTTCAGGGATTAGGATCTGATATCTTTGGGGCCACCATTCAGCCCAGTACAGTGGAAAAAGGAGGCCTTGAATATAGGCGTAAGGGATATCATGGTGCGAGGCACAGTGTTAGTAAAAGAAGAGAAATACTATGCCACAAGATACCACTTCCAGTAAATTAATTTGGTCTTGATGGTGAGTAGTTAAATATAATGCTTTTCCTAGCTTCAGACAATCCTGTATTACTTGCCTCCTAGAAATTCATTCTCTATTTATGCCAAACCCTATACAGATTCAACATTGTACTTAATATTGGACATTACTCATAGTTTCTCCTTCAGTTAAGTGGTGAAATCTCCCTGCTCTCTGCTTCAAGCTTTTCATCTTTCACTCATAAATTTATTCTGTACACATTTATTGAGTCAACAGTGTGAGCCGTGTACTATGTTCTAGGGAGGCAAAGGTGGGGAAAAAAAAATACCCAAGGAGTATCCAGCTCAGATGAGTGATGTCTGCAGGAACGTGCAATGTGCTCTGGTAGCCCCTAGTTTGGTGTAATTTAGTAGTGCTGTTAGGGAGATGAAAGTTTCATCAAATTCTTTAAGCATACTGGAGTTTATAAGATAGGCTGGAGTGGGGAGAGAATCCCAGGCAGTTGAAGCAGCATGAGAAAGGGGCACAGTTACTAAGAATTATGGATTTGTAGAGCTACAAGTAGCTTGATTCACCTAGAGCATAAAATGGAACTGGTGGTGAAGGATTAAGGTGGAGAGGCAGGTACGAGAAGACATGGAAAACCTTATTCTTCATAGACAGAAATGAATCTTGAATATGAAAATGTAAGACATCCCTAACCTTATTACCTTAGTTTCCTGGTTGACTAATGGTGTTGGTTTATTGCATCAGAATTGCCCCCCCTCTTTCTGGAAGGGAGACCAACAACCTCCAGATGAAGTAAGCTTTTAGAGACTGCCCATTCGTTGAGTTATCCTTTGACTTTGGTCACTTCTCTCTAATTTAGTGCAGAATTACCTATTTTTGAGTCCTGATGGCTCTCTGGATATCCATTAGTTTGGTATTAGAATGTGAAACCATGGAAATTTCTTGAAATAGTCTCCCTCATTTTTTAAAATATTTAGTGGCACAAATGGGTGCATTTTAGAGGTGAATTACCATGTGTACATTTGTAGATGACTTTTATGGCATTTTTCCCTATGCTAACTAGACCTGGGTTCATAAAATTATACTTTCTCCTGTGGGGCTGAAGATATTACTAATCCCTCCCACTGATCAGGAGTTAAATTTCTTTCATTGCTCTGTGGGCCATCAGGCATCAAGGACTTGAAAGAAAACAGGGATTGAAATTTGGATTTTATATGCTGGAAAGAGTGAGCACAATACAGCAAACTGCTGTGGGCTGTGATTTGATCTAAGCCTGGGTTTAAATCTGCGTTCTAACATATTGCTACCCTGTGACTTTGGAAAAGTCATCTTATCTCTCTTGAGTATCTGTTCCTTATCTATAAATGAGGATAACAATGCAGTAGGTATTGTCAACAACTATTCACAGAGCTGTGGGCAGTAAACAGGGAATCCACAAGGGCTAGTGACCTCAACCCTCTTTTTTACCATCTGTGGACCTGGAGAGGGTGAGTTATGTAATTGTAACCCAAACCTGAAGTTGCCAAGAACTATGTGAAGAGAACTAACCTAACTGTCCTTGTACTCAGCCAGCTGTGACCCCTGCAGGAAGGGAGCCAGGAATATACATACATACCCAGACCTTTTCCTCCTTCCTCCCCCTGATGCTAGTTTTCCCCATTGGTTGAGCTCAACTGAAAGCCACAGGACAAGGGGACTCAGTCCACACAAATTCACAGACAAGGGTAGATAAGGATGAATAGCAGATATGTCTGGGCAGATGGAAGCTGTTCCCCACATAGTACTAACTACTTTCTGGGAATCTATGAGAAATAATGAGATAACACATGCAAAGTATTTTGTACTGGCCTTTATAGGTTAGTCATTATTTAAAAAAAAGAAAACACACTTCCTTTCTTGCTACAATTTTTCGTTTAAAAGGCTGGGCTGTTAGTAAAATGCCATCTTTTTAAAGATTTGTATTTATCTATTTCCATAATTACCTGTTGGAGATACTGCTCAGAGCCCCCAGGTATGACCTTCTTGTGGCAATTGTGTGCAGTGGTTGTTTATAGAACATGGGGTGTGGAACGGGAGAAACCTGGATTTGAATTTGCAGTTTCATCACTTCATGCTGATGAGACCTTTCCAAATTGATTAACTTCCTTCAGCCATGGTGTTCAGTTGTCAGGGAAGGAGGCAGATCAGCCCTCCTCCTGAGTGTGTGGCAAGATCCCATGAGTGCTTGCCTGCGTCGCTCCACGTAAACTCGGGCCCCCTGTGTGCTCCCTGAATTGTTTATTTTCTTCCTCATGAGGCTGCCTTGTCCTGCCTACTTCATCGTGATGCAGAGTGGTGGGCAAGAAGATATTTCTTTCATGCCTTCAATGCTGCACATTCCACCTAAAAAGTGAAACGCCCGCTGGGCTTTATCTACTTTTTATATAATCAATAGTAATAAAGATTCTGCCATCAGAATGTAGCTGATGATTTTGCTGTGAATTCACGAGCTACGCTAAGGAGAAGGGAGTACAGCAACTCTTTCTTGACAGGAGGGTCTTCCGTGGAGTTAATGGATCGCAGAAACTTGTTAAATCAGTAGACAGATCTCAGAGACCCAAACTACAAAGAGATATTTTATTAGACGGTGTGTAATGAAGCTTATTGATGGCTGTGAAACTGATTAAGTTGTACTTGCTTTGTATGTCTGTGTTGGGGGAAGAAGGAGGGGCTCTGGGAAGATCTCCACTAACATATGAATGGTACTTGTATCTCAGTAGTTACAGTAAGGGAATACTTCTTTTCTTTTCTTTCTGTTTTTCTTTATGTGGCTATATTCTTTCTCTCACCTTTACTAGCAGGAGGAAATGTAATAAAATATTATTTTATTCTAAATTATGCTTTTACAAGAAAAAAAATCAGAGGACATACTCCAGAAACAATAGGAAAGGTTTAGATTACAGTTGGAGAAAATTATCTCTAATTTTTGAAAAATAATTATTGAGTCCCATGTTCAAAATATGGGATAGTATCATTTTCTGATGAAGGTTTTGTTTCATTTTTGTTTATGTTTCTTGAGAAGCTACTATAAGCTGGCTACTAGAGCTAAATTTAAGTAGGCGTCTAGACTTGTGGACAAATACTTACATTATACAAGTAATATTTCCAACTAAGTAGACAAACATGAAAAAGAACATCGTAATTAATTTTTCCTGACTGTATGGAAATGGAAAATGGAAAATGGCATTTTTGGGGAATCTTGAAGTTCAAATCTGATTCTGGTGGCAAGAGTAGGAAAAGAGCACTAAGTAGCCAAAGGAAAAGCAGCAAGCAATGTGTTGATTGCAGCTGAGTGGATGATGTACTTAAAATATGTATAGTCTGTAATGAAATTTAGAAGTCATGACTTATAAGACCTATATAGACACATGCATTTTTTCAAGGATCATTTAAATATAGCCTTTTATGAAAGGAAGACAGGAAATTAACATCTGCTCTGTTGAAAAGAGGACACAGAGACACAGAAAAATTATATGATTTTGATAATAAATTTAGTTGACCTCATCTTAGCTAAATTAAGAACCTCTTGATGGTCAGAGTGCTTTTCTAGCTACACTTAGCTTCTCTTTCCTGATTTTTCTCTTCACTTCTGATACTCCTTTATCCACAAAGCCTCCGAAGTTACATAGTGCTAATCCCTCCAAGAAATTTCCATACCAGAATAAGGCCAACCTAGCAAAAATCTACCTTTCCTCTTCTCTGCCCATCCCACATGTCCCCAAGAAGACTCTTTCATCCCACAGATTCCCTGAATTAGAATAAATTTTACCTTTCCCATGGCTGAAACATCAGACATCAGATAATGGCAGTTGTGTTCATCACTTCATCACTTGTCCATGTATTCTTTGGGGATAGGCCCAGGACGCGAGTTAGCAATGTCAGGGAGGAATGGAGATCTAGCTCATGTGGATGGTGTACCTGCATGGGTAATAATTATCCGTAATTATCACGATGTACTAGCATAATTATCACGATCTGCTAGGCATTAGGCAACACATGTTGCATAGAAGGCCTCATATAATTTTATAGGAACCCTATGAAATGAATGTCATTATTCCCATTTTTTAAATGAGGAAAAACTCAGCCCAGGTCACATACTAGTAAGTGATGGGACTAGAATTCAAACAGCAACTCAAAGAGCTCTTTCACAGTGTGCTACACCTTTTCTTGGCCAGAAAGCTTGTCAAGGACTAAGTTCTCTTATTACTTCTTGGCTAGTTTGAGGATGGTGTATAGTTCAGAAGAAAATGAAGACCATCAAGGTCATTTCTGTCTTTAACTTTGCATACAGTTTTCCAAAACAAGACATCCTAGACAGTATTGAGTATTTTGGCTATTAAGAGCTAAGTCCATACCTTATCTTCCACAGCTCCAAATCAAGTTGAGTGTTTGATTCAGTTTGCAAGTCTTTAATAATGAATGATCTTAAGCACCTTTCATGGGCTTATTTGCCATCTGTATATCTTCCTTGGTGAAGTGTCGAATTCTTGGAACATTCACATGTTTGTTATGTCTAGAGTTGTAATAGTCCAAAACCAGTAGGTTTGTAGGCTTCAACACTGAAAGCTCTATGATAAACATCATGTCTCTGGCATTTCAAGGTTTGATTTTTCTAATTCTCTCCCAGACTAGAGACCTGCAGCGGCCAAACATGAAATAGACTGATATATCAAGCATAATATTGTTCTATAAATTTTACCAGCCAAACACTGACCCTGACCCATTCAGCTAAATGGCCTTTGCTTTTTATTTAGCCAAATGCATTCATGATCCTTCTGAAGGTATTTTTCTTAGTGAGAACCCCTGTGAGAGATCTGAATGCTAAGGAATTCATCATTACCATCTAACAAATGATAACATCATTTAGGGAATTAAAAAAAAAAAAAGATATATTTTGGATTAAAAAAAAGAGAGAGATAATCAGAAGACTAGAAACACAAGAAATATAATAACACACTAATTTGTATAAATGCAAATTTATTCTCATTAGAAAATTACGAGGTAGTTGTTTAAAAGCTGAAATTGCTCACGATCTGTAAAACAGAATAAAGTAAGAGTTTGGAGGGACCACACAAACTTCTATTTGAAGAATCCATTTTCAGTCATAAATTCATACAGATTTTGGAGTCAGTGAATTTGTCTCACAGAAGTTCCCTTCCACAGATGAGAAGATTGTCCCCAGAGACCAATTTGCTATGTGGCCTTGGGGTAGTCATGTAGTTGATTGCCATACAATGCCTAGATAGCTTTTTTTGTTTGACTCTTTCAAATGCATCACTGGGGGGGGAGGTTGGGTAGGAGTGGGGAGGTGGGGAGGAACAAAAAAAGTCTGTTTACAAGACTGGTTTGTCCACTCTGGAAGGATGAATTTTTAAAGGTGTTAGATACATTCCAGGATTTAGCACATAGCTTCTTCCAGATCAGGTCCTGATTAAATACTGAAGTGAATGAACTGAGGAAATATAATAATACAATTTCTTAATCATATCCTTCCTTTGCTCCTGTAAACAATGCAAAGAATCAGACTGGTGGAATTACTGGGTTCATTGCTTTTCTCTTTAGCAGCAGACACCTTGTTAAGAAGGAATTCTAGATTCAGTCAAGGCAATGTTCACCCGTGTTTAGAGCAAAATGTTGCCTATAGTGAGAAGGGAATGAGTCCCTGTCATCCACAAGCAATCTCCTCAATTAAGCACCTGACTGCAGGGTGGACGGATGGAGCTCTTAACCTTGAGAGTTGATAAGGAAATATTATGATTGGTAGTTAAGTTAATACAGAGGAAATTTAAATGACCCAGGCTAAGACTAACAATGAGCATTTTCTTCATCCATTCATTTAATGAATATTTATTACAAGGCCACTATTTGCTAGATGCTAGAGCTATGTAAAAAATAAAAAGTAAAGTATCTGATCTAAAAAAAACCACATATACTCTTAAGCAGGATAGAATCATTGTCAATTACAATCTATAATTTCATAATGTTGATTTTTCCAGAGTCTTGTGATATACAGGGGAGGAAACTGCTTGTGAAGGCACAGATTTAAAGAATAATCTCACAAGATATGTTTTTGACTGTGGCCTTTGAGGGATGAGCAAATTTTTTTGCCAGTAAAAGGAAGAGAAGACTTCGTTCAGAATGAAACCATCTGAAGTTTTTCAATCACTTAAATATTCTAAATTTTATGATTTTGAGTGAAACAAATGACAACGAAATGTTCAGTGGATGCCGCTTCTGCCAAGGACTGTGCTAGGTAAAAGGCTTGCCGTGATCCAAGTACTATCCCTGTGTTTATGGTCAAATGTATAGTCCAGAAAGGAAGGTGTGATGGACAGGAAGAATTACCATAGAATAGGGTCAACACATTTGTGTGTGTTTGTAAAGAGTTCAGGACTAGGTATTTTAGGTTTTGTGAGCCATACAGTTTTTGGAGGGACCGTTTGACTCTGTCACTGTAGCATGAAAGTTGTAGCCAATATGTAATGAATGGATGTGACTCTTTTCCAATAAAATACCATTTATAAAAATGAACAGCAGGGGAGATTTGGACCGTAGGTTGCAGTTTGCCAGTCCTTGAAATAGAGTATAATAATTTCATAACAGAGGCAAGAAGGAAGGAAATTCGATTACTAATTATGAGCATTAAAAAAAAATACCCAGTAGATAAGAAGAACTGATCAGCTTTGTCAGCCTAAATCAAAAGGTAACCTGAGGCAAGCACAAATGATTAGAAATTGAGTTTATTAGGAAATAGCAGAGGAATTACAGTTTGGGAAATGCATGCGGTATAGTAAGCTTCAGGCAAGTCCTTTGGGGACTTGGATGGACTATATTTATGGAAAAGGAGTGCAAAAGAAGTCCAGCCAGAGTCCACGCAGTAAGCTCATTGGCTTGAGGATGGGGAGAGATTCTTGGTAGATGTTCATTGGTTGGGAGACTGGCCTCTGTCTTCTATAATTCAGACATTTAATGGAAATCAGTGCCTCACTTCTTAGGGTCCGCTTTTCTGAGGCCCATGCGGTAGATTCTCCATTTCATTACCTGTGGTTCCATTTTAGATTGCAGTCCTTTCACAGCTTCACTAATAAAGAAATTCAAATGAAAACAACCTTGTGGGATGAGTTTTCACCCTCATGAGCCAAAGGTTGAAAAGTGTGTTGATGCCAGAAACTGGCAAAAGTGTCTAAATTTGTACAAAACTTCTTAAGAACCATCTGGCAAAGGTAAATAAGACTTTAACATGCATAGAACTCTTGCTTTGATTGTACTCTTTGCTCAATACATTACTTTTTCCCCCCTTTAGGCCTCATAACCATTATGTGGGCCACGTTATTACCACTATTGCACAAAAGAGGAAATTAAAATTCCAGCTTGCTAAATTGCTCACTTAGTAAGCATCAGAGACAGGATTTGAACCTCGGCAACCTGCCTCTAGTTTTAGCCTTTGACACACTGTAACATACCAGCCCCCTGCTAGCAAAATTAAATGTGTGCATTCTTTAAATTGCAGTGACTCTATAGCCAGAAATTTATCCAGAGAAAATATGACAAGGGCACATGATTTACATGTAAAGGATGTGAAACTCTTTAAACATCCAGTGAGGAGGAATTGCATAATGAAAGAATAATTCATCCACACAATTAAATATAAGATAGCTTTGAAAAGGGTGATTTAGAGCTATTGTTATTGACATGAAAAGATGACTATGTTACAGGTTGAATAACAAAGCAGGCTCTGTATTAACTTGTGTTGCATGGCCTCCAACATATATAATTAATATATAGTATATTAATGTATGGATACACTGGAAAAGCTTGAGAGATATGCAACAAATTCATCCTTTTGCTTATGCAGTGGCTGTGGAGTACTCATGTGACTCTATATGCGTCTGGATACATGTAAGCAAATATACATGTTTTGTTTTGTTTTGTTTTGTTTTTACCAGTCTAAGATAGTTCTGTTTAAGGGGAAAAATTAGGAATAAGCTCTTTGTTTCCGATTGTGTGTTATTTCCGTGGGCTCTGAACTGGTGTCTGGAGTTTTGTCCTCTTTTGAATCACATTTCAATGCCCATTTGCTGCTTTGGGGCTACCTTGGAAAGCAATCACTGTGTACCCTTGCTTACAGCCATTCTATTCCCAGCTGAAAGCTAAAGCCGAGCAGTCTGATCATTACACTCCATCTTGAGCAGCTCTAGTTTACGGTTTCATTCACTTCTGTTCAACATCATTTCCATCTTCTCTCATGCCCCAGTGGGATATAGGTGGGGTGATAGAGCTGAAATGTCCCTTGGTGTCCTCTGGTTTGAAAATAGTGATGATCGTAAGTGACATTGAGCAAGTGGCATCCTTTAGCTTTTCTGGTTCTTGCAAACTCTAGAAAGTCTGCTTATTGAACTGAAAAAAAAAAAGTGCAAACAAGTTAATAATTCATTTGGCAATGCTGGAAGTGATAACTGGAAGCTAACTTTAACCAAGATATGACAGAATAACCTGAAAAGGACACATTACATAGGAGGTTAAAAGACCAGTCTTGCCTCTCCACTAATGTTTCTTAACATTGGCAGCACATTTGTAACAACTAAGAAGCTTGTAGCAAATTTTGATGGTTTCATACCCAGAGACTTTGATTTCATTAGTCTGGGGAAGGCCAGACTAATGATGTTATGGGTCGCACATTTCCCAGGTAATCGTGGTGTGTAGTTGAGATTGAGAAACATCGTTCAAACTCCTTTATTTGGGGGATTACCTTTTGGATGAGATATTTTAAAGACGAAATCTCCCAACTTCCTGATGGTTTATCTCTCATCTTCAGCAATAGAAACATCACTGAGGTGCCTCTGTTATTAGTGTTTTGAACCTATTCACTTTTGCTTGGAGTCAATAAAACACTAAAAAAGCTTTGAATATGAGTTGATGTTAACAGGCCTTCTTTCTAATTGTTTTAAATTTATTTACATATTTATCAGACCATGCTTTATTCCCTAAAGAATTGCAGGTCACATAAATACTTGTATTAGTTGTATTAGTACAAAGTAGGCGGCATTCCTGGTCCTTTAATTAAAATTCTTATTAGTTCTGAAGAATTCATCATTTAAAAAAGGATGACGTTCTATTGCTCGGAAAGAACATGCATTCTCTTATTTTTTGAATTTTGCTTCAATTTTATCACATTTGTCAAAGTCCAGAATCAGAGTCATTTAAACCTGTCCTATTTCACACTGGCTTCAGAGATATTATGATGGTATTTTCAATGAAACAAGCTTCCGTCTTTATCTCAGACTTTTCCCTCTGTCTCCCCTCTCCTGCAACCAAATTAAAAATGCTAAGGTGGGGACGCCTGGGTGGCTCGGTTGGTTGAGCGGCTGCCTTAGGCTCAGGTCATGATCCCAGCATCCTGGGATCGAGTCCCACATCGGGCTCCTTGCTCGGCATGGAGTCTGCTTCTCCCTCTGCTTCTCCCTCTGCCTCTGCCTGCCACTCTGTCTGCCTGTGCTCGCTCGCTTGCTCTCTCTCCCTCTCTCTGACAAATAAATAAATTAAAAAAAAAAAATGCTAAGGTGGGAATAAGAAAGGAATAGGTCTTAAATTTTTTGAAACAAGATTTAAATTATCCTTATGAAAAATATCTATTTTATTATTCTACCAATAATCAGAACATATTTCTTGGTTTCTGAAATAAATGACACAAACTCTGCTTTTCTGTACTATAAATGGGGAAATGCTTGTTTTTGTTAAACTATAATTGCACAAGTCATTACCATAGTAGCTTAGCACTTTGACAAGCACATGATTTTTAACACAAAACAACTCCAACCCTGCAAGTTCAATTTTAATGTCTTTTATATCAAAACAGAGCACTTTGATTGATTTTCATTTGCCAGCCATTTTTTTGTTATCAGAGGTAATCTAGAGTTTATCAGGGATGCCCACTCAGTCTCTCTGAAATTAGTCTTTATGATTATGCGCAAGGCTCAACAGCACATTGGAATCTCATTCCAAAGAGTAGAAGTTCTCTGTCTCCTTCTAACAAAGATGCAGTCAGCAAGTTCCTAAGAGCATTGCATCTCCAGTAACCAATAGACTATTGGTTCCTAAGGAATGGCTCTCAGACCCGCAGTATCAGCCTCAACCAGAAACCCCTAAGAAAAGCAAATTCTTGAGCCGGGTCCTAAACCTACTGAATCAAACACTCTGAGAGTGGGTCCCAGCACCTTAGCTTTTAACAAGCCCTCCAGGTAATCCTACTATACCATAAAGTTTGAGCACTACTCTTCTCTAGATGACAAGGTCCCTGAAGGCAGGGGCCCTGCCGGACCCATCTCTCCTATATCTTCCATGTTTGGTAAAAAGAAGGAATTTATGAGTATATGGAAGAAACTGCATGCCACAGCAGGAGTTACGAAGCTAATAACTAACAGCAGGCACATGCTTGATGATACCTGTAAGATTTGTGATGGCAAGAAATCAGGATGAACTTATTTGGAGCTTTCATGAATGTTAGTTCTCCAGCTAAACCAAAGAATGATGTCAGGTCTATGATTTGTTATCAAATGATTTTCTCTTTCATAAATCTTGCCTTGATAGGTATCATTTTAAGGAATAATTTGTATTGATGTTGATAAGCAGACTAATCCTTAACAACTAGTATTTGACTTGATGTTGTACTTATATCATGACCAGTGCATTAATTCTCCAATAACATATCTGATTAGGTAGAGATAGATTAAAATTACTGTCATTTAGCTGACTGATAAAAGCTTTAGGGTAATACTTTTCAAACATTCTTTATTTTTTTTTAAGTGGTTGGATCTTTTCTTTAAGTGAAATTTTACTCAGAAGCTTTATATACCAAATAGTTGAAATAATGGCTCTGTTCAGAGCGTGGTGAGGATATTCCTAGCAGCCTCCCTCGTTGGCTGTATTGGAGACTTTACGTGGTCTTGGCTTGGAGTTGGGGGTCATTGAAGATGAAAGAAGCACCTTTAAAATGCCTTGTCCTGGGACGCCTGGGTGGCTCAGTTGGTTAAGCGGCTGCCTTCGGCTCAGGTCATGATCCCAGCGTCCTGGGATCGAGTCCCACATCGGGCTCCTGCTTGGCAGAGAGCCTGCTTCTCCCTCTGCCTCTGCCTGCCACTCTGTCTGCCTGTGCTCGCTCTCTCTCTCTCTCTCTCTCTCTGACAAATAAATAAATAAAATCTTTAAAAAAATAAATAAAATAAAATGCCTTGTCCTAGGAAAACACTTTGTGACCTGTGCAGTTTCAATCGACATTTATATAATGCTTTATACATTGCAAAGCACTTTTGCTTTGAAATCACTTTTAAGTGTTGTTGATAACCAATGATTCATGTCAATTGTGACCCTACTAGGCCTACTTTTAGAAATCTAGATGTCATAGATAGTATTCCTGAGAACTTTCTGACTCTTCATGTCCAAATGGTAAAAATGTGTTGTTGTTGTTTTTTTCGCCTGGATTTTCCTATCCCCCAACAACTAATGGACAGGTGTCTTGCCTGGGCATTTTGCTGCCTATTAAATTCCTTAGCAATTTTTTTGTATGTCAAATGAAATGCAAATGCTGACTTAGGTCAGGAGAGACTTTAGAGAGAGGAGGGCCATAAGAAGAGGGAGAATCCTCAGACCAGGAGCTCTGCAAGCGTCCCAAGGTTAAGCAGGAAAATGATTTCCTTTTACAGGAAGGACTGAGCAAGTCTATAATGAAGCAGGTGTGGGAAATGAGATGAATGAGGTGAACAGTTGGAGGCAGCCTGATCAGACAGGGCATCAAGGGAATGTGTTATCCTGAAGTGGATATTCTTGGGAGTGGTTGTTAAAGAAAGCCTGTGTGCTGGCTTAGCCTCAAGGTGGACCAATGTTTAGGGACCTCAGAGAAGGAGGGAATCTTAACCAAAGTTTGGTTAATAAACATTTTGTTTGATCAGTGTTGACCAAACAGTTCAGCTAATCATTTATGAGGGAAAAAAAAAAAAAAAAGGAGAGTCTGTGTCTGGCTTTGTCGTAGGTAAACATGGGGGCATCCTTGGATCTTACCTAAGTCTTGTGGGGAAGGATGCCTCCATATAGTAAGATGTTTCCCAAAACCAAAAAGGGTAGAAGATGAGAATTCTAAACCATCGCTGCTTTCTAGGATCCTAGGGCTTGGATAAAATTTAACATTGTTATCTGTTATGTGTCTTAATTACTCCTCACTAAATGAAATAAGTTTGGCTTTTTTGTTTTGTTTTTTTGTGTTTTTTTTTTTTTTTGTTTGTTTTTTGCTGTTTTATAGATAAAGAAGCTTAAACACTGTGCTTGACATCACAATGCGAACTTCAGATCCAGAATCTCTATGTTCTCTCTGAAATTGGGGCTGCTTTCGCCCCAGTGTAATGTTATGGAAAACACCGAGATCAGGGGAGATGGCTAAGTTTATTGTATAAACTTGGGGCTTAGAACTGCATTAAGTCAGAAAGCATGAATGAGGTCATTGGAATTATGCTTCCCTCAGTCCCAATGTCCCAACCAACCCCGGCTCCCACAGTCTTCCGTATAGCCAAAGGGGAGGCTGCTCGCCGTAACTCCACCCACTCCGGGCAAAGCTGCTTTGCTTTAAGTGTTTGGCATATAGAGTTTCTAAATAAAACTTCATTTAAAGAAAGGGAGCCAACTGCTCAAAAACTTTTTGTGAAGTATTAACTAACCTAAGGCTTCACTCTTACCCAGAATATTTCCTGGATTAACTTAAGGATTCTGCTAAGTCCTAGATTCTGGAAGTTTAATGGACTTTTCAGTGCTTGAATAACCTACTGATCAAAACTCCATTTTCTAGGTCTACTTTCATTTACTCCTAAACTTACACTTTCTTACTTGCCTGTATTTCTACAGTCTCCTCATTATCATTGCCATATATGGATCTCCATCTTTCCATGCTGCTTAGGCCAATTATGCCATATAGACATCTCCTACCTGGGTTAGAAGGTTCTAGAATATTATGTCACAGCTTCATGAAAATTTCATGCAAAATTTACTTTGCATGATGGGGTGCCTGGGGGGCTCAGTGGGTTAAAGCCTCTGCCTTTGGGTCAGGTCATGATCCCAGGGTCCTTGGATAGGGCTCTTTGCTCAGCAGGGAGCCTGCTTCCTCCTCTCTCTCTGCCTGCTTCTCTGCCTACTTGTAATCTCTGTTCTGTCAGATAAATAAATAAAAATCTTAAAAAAAAATTTACTTTGTATGAAAGTACCTTGCTATAAATTAGTTTTACCTTTGTAACCATTGTTCTCTCTGGTTGTTATTCTTTTTTTTAAATTAAATTAAATTTTTTTATTTTTTTATTGACATATAATGTATTATTAGCCCCAGGGGTACAGGTCTGTGAATCGCCAGGTTTACACTTCACAGCACTCACCATAGCACATACCTTCCCCAATGTCTCTAGTTGTTATTCTTAAGGACAGAGTTGATTCCAGCTATAAAATCTTGTTTATTTGTAATTATTTTCTGTTTATTTTTAGAAATAGGTTTTCAGTGCTCAACAAAATAAGAAAGTAGCATATTGTATATGGCTTTTAACCATGTCTGCTTTTTCAGAAGATAAATGCAGCTGTTACATACTCCTTTCTTAAAACAAAATAAACAAACCAGTCCCAGATAGCTTCTGAACATAATCAGACATAGAAGGATCCCTTTACATCTAACATGGCTTTTAGAAGGAAGCAAAGTGTTCTCAAGATTTAGAAGCTCTCTCTAAAAATGTTCTTTGTTTTGTTTTAAAAGGAAGTTTAATTACAAAGAAAAGCTCTAGTCCTCCCTTGGGGAATAGTATTTTTATAATGATAATAGTCTTTTCTCTTAGTAATTCTTTCATAGATAAAGAATGCTTGTATTTGAAGCCCATTGGAACTTATTGAAATGCATATGTCCCCAGTAGGTTTTCAGAATATCTATTTAGGGAGGAAGATTGATACAATCACGAAAGCTGACATCTGGTACAACTGGGTATTTACAGTGTGGGCTCCACAGAGGTCTTTTTAAAATGACTTTTAGAGATTGCCTTCTATATATTTTGTTTATAGGAATATCATGAATCTCACATGTCATTTTCAAGTCCTATTTAACCAAATCTCTTTTTCAATATTAAAATCAGATGATGCAGGGTTTCCCATTCCTTTATAATATAAGTCCATGCTATCAAGGTGTCCTTACCCAAGGAGTGTTGATGGGGTTACTGAATCTGCCCTCACCTGTCACCTGCTGACACCCTAGGCAGGAGGTCAGGAGAATACACTGATTCTCACCTCTAATGACTAAACTGCTGACCACTCACAGTCTGTTTCTCCCTGTGGTGTCCCATCATCATCAGTGCCTGTGCCAATTACAGCTCATGGATCCAACCCCCTCAAGACTTGGAAACCTACTTGACCAACTGAAGGCATACCTCTGTTCAAAATAACTACTGTGAAGGCCTGGAGAGGTCAGGGTAGGCTAGTGTCCAGCATATGGATCTGACTGTTCCAACTCCAAACTTGTAGTCATTCCCTTGGGTTCTTGGGACTTACACCATGTCCCTCGAACACTAGAAACCATTTATAGAGTTCAGCTCAGAAAATGTGAAACAAGTTAGGTATACGAATGGAAGAAGTAGGAGAAGCCCTTCCTAGAGCTCTAGTATGAGAGCTTTATTTAATTAAGAATTCCATTTCATACAACCATCTTCCAGGTGGTATGCCTAAGACAATGGAGAGAAAAGAACTAGTACCTGCACTAGCCTTTCTAGCTTCCATCTGGGTTCAAAAACCAAAAGCAGCTCCTTGCACTGCTAATAACAGTTTTGCCATAATTTTGCTCCAGATTGATAGACTGTTTTTTAGAGTAAAGTTCCTTCTTGAAACATTAAAAAAATTTTACCAAATATATTTCACACTTTGAGAGAAATGTTTGAAGGCTGACAAAAATGACAAATATCATTGGTAGATACCTTGTTTGTTTCATTTATCTTGTTTCTTCCACATTTCCATGAGTCAACTTTCAGCTGAACAGCTCTAATTATATATTTTGGTTGTAGTTAATTTAAATCTCAAAATGCCCTCCCACTAGCACCCTCCCTTTCATGTTATTAACAATGGGGAATATACTCTTTTTAGCTATTCTAGGACTCAAGTAAAGTCATTGTCTCCTTAGGGATTTTTTTTGTTTGTTTGTTTGTTTGTTTTTAGATGAAAATGCTTTAAGAGCATATGAGTGATCAGGGAGAAGACAGTTGTTGTGCCATGGTTGTTGTTAAAAATGATGGCCATACAATATAAAATATGACCATTTCCCTAAAATGCATTGTATTACGTGTGATATTAGCCTTAAGTATGTGGTCATTCCCCTCATCCATCCCGGGTCTATAAGTTTTTGGAAGAAGGAATTCAATATATGATAGTCCCTTTAAAGAGCTCTTTAAGACTGTCCCTTAAAACCTGATAGTTTCTTCCCATTTTGACACAAAATGAGTCTAGTGAATGGAATGCTCAAAGGTAGAGAGCTTGGCTTGTGGCAGAGGGAGCTGGTGTTGTAGCACCAACAGTTCTTGGTAGGCATTGTGTAAATGCAAATCCTTAAATCAGGCAGGAACTAAGCTGAGCCAATAGTTGGGTGTGGGGAAGAAGAAAATATGCAAAATCAGGAACCTGAAAGGCAACATGGGTCCAAAAAAGAAATGGCCTGATGTGGGAAGAATTCAATCCCAAACCAGAAGACAGGATAGAAAAAGACTTTGAGTCCGAGTGATGTCAGTAATATTTGTACCTTTTCATTCCAGACTTCAGATTTGAGTAACTGTGGTCAGAAAGACAACATTAAAACACAGGGCTGAAAAAATACCCTACTTAATTTTTCAAATGTGCCTCCTTTCCTTAGGATATAGTCCAGATTCTTAATATACCACTTAACAACATACACTTTGGAAATTGCATATGTTCTATCCTTCTAAAACTGCATTTCTGGCATTCCCATCCCTTTTACTTACCTGTACAATCTACACTGAGTTGCTGTCCTAAAATGTAACATGAATTTTGCCTCTGGTCCTTTGCACATGTTGTTTGAGAGTGTGTGTGTGTGTGTCTTTTTTTTTTCCATTTTATTTTATTTTATTTTATTTTATTTTATTTTATTTTATTTTATTTTATTTTATTTTATTTTATTTTATTTTATGTGGGGTTTGTTTTGTTTTGTTTGGTGCCTGGAGCACTCTAGAACACTTCTACACACTCGTATAGCCCCCACCTAGAAATGTATTTCTAGAGCTTGGTATAGAGGTCATGAAATCACAAATTGTCTTACTTATTTATCTGTGAACTATAGTGGGTTTCACTCATTAGAATGGAACTTGCTAAAAGCAGAGGAAGAGTCTGTGTTATTCTTCACTATGTACTTACTGTACTTAGTACTTATTGAATAAGTGAATGAATGGGTGAATGGCTAGATTAATGGGTGGAAAATGGATGGGTGAGTGAATGGATGATGTGTCCAACTAATGCTTATTTTTTAGATGTTAAATGAAAGCTTGAAATTGCATCAGGTGCAAAGGGCGTGCACTCATGGAATCAGATCTAATGCTCCTGGTTATCTGGTTAAATTGTACCCAGAATGTTTCTCGACTTTTTTATATAAAAATGATTCTTTCTCTGGAGGTTGAAGAGGCACTAGATGTTTCTGAGTAATTAGAAGTCATTGCACAACAAGATAAACATTCAGAGAGTGGTAGAAGGAAGACATGCTGGTATTTTTATTGAGCATCTGTTATGTGTCAGGCACTTCTTCCAGGGCTTAATAAATATTCTTATCTCTTTGTCATCACAAAGCATATATTATTAGTAACATTATTTCAAATTTTATATATAACAGTTATATATGTGTCCTCTATATGGGTCGGTAGTATAGTATCACTGGGATCAAAGTCATATCCCAGAAAGTCCAACTGATGTAAAAGTATTTCAAGTCTTTGGGGCACCTGGGTGGCTCAGTGGGTTAAAGCCTCTACCTTTGGCTCAGGTCATGATCCCAGGGTCCTGGGATCAAGCCCCACATCGAGCTCTCTGCTCAACAGGGAGCCTGCTTCCTCCTCTCTCTCCCTGCCTGCCTCTCTGACTACTTGTAATCTCTGTCTATCAAATAAATAAATAAAATCTTTAAAAAAAATTTCAAGTCTTTGACTTGTATACTTCAGACTTATTAAAGGAATAGTTAATAGACAACTATACTTGTTAGTGTTACTTCCTTTTTTTTTTTTTTAAACCACATACCTTGGATACTTCCAAATGCCACACTCTTTCCCTTCTCTCAAATCTTGCTGCTGAATTTCATTTTCTTTCTCTAGCACTTCTGTTTCTTACTGTTTTGCCCTTCCTCCACTTTTTTTTTTTTTTTAAATCAAAAAGACCTCAAAGAAACTGCCAGTCTAGGAAGAAAAGGGACATAGGCAAGAGTTTGCAAAATTAGTTTTTTAGCAGGTTGAAAGAAAGGAAGAGTTATTTTCTTTTCTGTCACACAGAGATAAAGCAGCTACGATTCTTATAGTCACTTGTCCATGTTTATGAGCCATGAAGTATCATTAGAATCAGGAGTATGTCTGTGTGGGTGCGTGTGTGCATGTGCATATGAGATGGCAAAACTGTTTTCCATATATCTCAGTGAGTCGTTGATATATATTGATTTTCATGGTGAGATAATTTTATCTCCATGTCATTAGCTTTCAAATAACAAGACATGCATCACTGAAAGGAATGGATTTGGGTATTCGTGGCACTTTGTTGATTTTGTTGTTATGGTTTGGATGGAGGATCTTTCTTTCCACCCAGCTGTTAGGGGTTGAATTTTAGTCTCCCAGAAAGATAAGTTGAATTTCTAACCCCACTTCCTCAGAATGTGACCTTATTTTGGAATGGATTATTGCAGATGTACTTAGTTAAGGTGAGTTCATACTGGAGTAGGATGGTGCCTAATCCAATGACTGGTGATCTTATAAGAGTTGGCAAGGAAGGCTCCTTCCCTCAAGGCATCAGAGCATAGCCCTTTTAACACCCTGATTTTGAACTTCTAGCCTCCAGAATTAGGAGATAAAAGGTGTATGTTGTTTTAAACCAATCAGTTGGTGGTACTTTATCATAGCAGCCGTAAAAATCCAGTATACCAGTCTTTAAGACATATCACTTTGGGACAATATTTGACAGTCCAAGGAGAAGATCTAAGGATGATCACTAAGCTGGAGACATTGAAGAGGACCCTTAAGTATTTCTCAAAAAAATCAAGGAAATTTTAGCGATGTTGAAGTTGGTCCTTCAACTCTGTGTCCTGTCTCCCTACATGTTCTCTAAGCTGTTGGGAAAGCACTGCCCCTGCAGTGTTAGCCGTCAACCTTGGAAGGGTCTTGTTGAAATGAATGAGGGACCCCAGAGGGGAAGATACATTAGTCAAGGGTCGTTGAGATGGCCTTAATCTCTTCACATTCTTTATCCCAGGTCACATTTAAGAGATGAAAAGCCATGGTCTTTTGCTCCTATATGTGTTTAGTTTTCTTTCTTATCTCCCAGAGACGCTGTGAGATTAAATAACAGATACTCAAAAAGTATTTTAGGGCCTCTCACTACCTAAAGGGAAAAGATAGTATTGTTATCTTCTGAGGAGGTACATTAAAAATTGTGATCTTAATCACGTATGTAGCTTTTCTCTTGTTGATCTAATCTTTGGATTAGAAGTTGAAAGTCAGGCACCTTTTACTTTGAAAATAAGTCATTGGCATTCTCATTTGTATTTCAAGAGCTAACCATAGTGCTGTGATTTGCACAGTGCTTCTACCCACACTCTTCTTTTTGTATTTGCTGATAGCTATTAATAGAATAATTGCTTAATAAGAGGGGATAAATTCAAGTTATGAAAATTGAGCAACTTTAAAAATATCAAGACACATGTGATCATAAAATTAAAACATACTCTTGGTATAAAAGTTGAATAAAATAAACAATGAAAGAAACAAACCACCCACAGTTTCTCTACATGTTTGTCTTTTAATTTCCACTATTTTTCCACTAAAGTTTAATAGCTCTGCTTAACCTGCATTCTTAATTTTCTGTCTTGCTTTTTTTTTCACTTGTCATTACAATACATTTTCCCATTATCATACAAAATACTCCTTGCAAATAGCATTTTAAATGATAGCAAAATATTCCTTCATTAGGATATATCAGTTTATGTAAATTTTGCTATTTCAACAAATTTCTTTTAATGAAAACTTAAAAATTAGAAAACTTAGAGATCACCCATTTCAAATATACTCAACTGCAAATTAAGATATCTGATGAATGAACACCTAAGTTCAAATTAAGTCTACTTGTTAGGTATATTTTCTATAAGCCCTTCCATTATCCCTTCTTTCTCTAAGCCCCAGAAGCCAGTGAGCTGGCCTGGAGATATGATGATGTCATACTCATTTTGCCTTCTTCATGCCAAATTTTTTGGAGCATACCACGGTAATTCAGTAATTCAACAATTACATTCCAAGCACTTAAATAATAACATATTCAAGGCCATAACGATAATTCTAAGAAGAAAAGATTATCCTACAAAATTCATGTAGACAAACGTTACTGTAGTTTGAACAGGAGAAATATTTCAGGTAGGGGCATCCAGGAACCAAACATGAAAAAGGTGGAATTTGAGTTAGAACTTTAGATTAATGTGCTTAAAATACTTGAAAATTTGAGTGGTCTGGGTGGGAGAGAGGACTGTGGAAAGCAAAGGTCAGGACTATTATTTTTAATGGAGAACAGCAAGTACAGTGTATCTCCTTCAGCCAGCTTCAAGTTGCTGAATTACCAATGTCTTCCCTCATTTCTATAAGGTATTATTTTGATGCTCCTAGCATTTGGAACTCTCGGACTACTAAGCAAGCCTGCAACACATTTGTGCATTTCTGCTTTTACAAATTGTGTTCTTAACAGGAGTCACTTGCTTTTGTTCCTAAAACTACTCCTGCCAATGGTTCTTGTTACTGTAAAATATAGTAATTTAAAAGTATGTCAGCCAAAGAAATAAAAGCACAAAAAAGAAAGGTGGTTATTTTTTCTGTGAATGCTAATAAGTCAATGCACTGAAAAGACACAACACAGAGGAATCGCTTAAAAATGATAATAGAACTTGTGGTTGGAAAAGTCAAATATAAGAGTTTGGAGGAACATTTTAAAATGTGAAAGGATTGTGCATTCAGACTGATTCATAGGTATCTCTAAGAACTTACTCCATTCTAAGGAAACTAAAACTGAAAAATGTATGTGATTTATGCAGTTGATGAATCCATACTAAATTGAGGTGGGGCAGGGGAAGGGAGTGAGAGAGGAAGGAAGGAAGGGAGAAAGAAAGAGGGAGAAAGAAAGAAAAAAGGTATAAAGAAAGAAGGAAAGAAAGAGGAAGGAAGGAGGGGGAAAAGCCTAGGTTTTGCATGAAATGATTGACAAATGAAGGTATATTTAAGCATTTTTTTCTTGGATCAAAATGTTTAAAATTGTGTATTTTAATTAACCTACTTTTTAATTAATTGCCCAAAGATGAAAGGTAAATACATGCTGAATAAAAGAAATGATTGGATCATGTAAAGATATGAATTCCAGACTAAGAAGTTTGAACTTTATTTGGGGGATATTTGGGAGATATTGACTGATTTGGGGCAAAATAGTGGCATCACAAAGGAGTGTCATCCTACATGAAGAACCATCTGGCCATCTTGCTCTAGATGAATTTGAACTGTCATATTAGAGGTGGGAAGAATAGTAAAGAGTTTGATAAAATTGGGCAAGTGAATCGTAACTATAACCTGAATTACTGGTAGTGAGAATAAGGACAAGAATTGACAGTTTCAGGTAGAACACAGGACCTGGCAATTACTTAAATGTAGCATCAGTGAGATGATCCCAAGATTTTAGGTAAACTGGATAGGTGAAAGTGACACTAAAAACCATAGGAAACAAAGGAGGAAGGACTAGTATTGAGGCATTAAAAGTGAGTTTCATTTAGATATATTAGTGGTGAACTTGAGTTACATGCCCCATTCCCTCCCTCCAATCAAGGACATCTAACCTCCTATGGCTAACGGACAAGTAGAGACAGAATCCAGAGCTTAGTAAATGTGACTCATTGAAGCTCAGATGAGGATACAGTCAGAAACCGTTTGAGCCTAGTGATCCCGTACTCACAGAAGTAAAGGCAGTTGAGAGGTTAAGTAGGAACAATTAGTTAAATATTATATAGAGTGGGAAAGGACTGTGATCTAAGACAGCTAAGATAAGCTAAAGAATTGGTTTAGTATAATGGCATGCTCTTCAAGTAGCTAAGGAAAGCATCTGCGGGAGGGTTGTGAAATGGAGTAATGAATGGGGTCTTAAGAAATTTGTCTTGAAAATTAAGAATAGGGACATCTGGATGGCTCAGTCAGTTAAACGGTTGCTTTCAGCTCGGGTCACGAACCCAGGGTCCTGGGACAGAGCCCCACATCAGGCTCCTTGCTCAGCAGAGAGCCTGCTTCTCCCCTGCTTACCATTACCCCTGCTTGTGCTTGCTCTCTGTCTCTCTCTCTCACTTACTCTGTCAAATAAATAAAATCCTTTTAAAAAAAAAGAAAATTAAGAATAAAATTAGTAATTTGAAAAGGAGATTTTTTTAAGAGGAGGAGGAGAGGCCTTAGGGAAATAGCACAGTGAAGAAAATGAACCTGCAGCTGGAAGTACCTACCTGAGTTTTGACTTGAGAAAAGTATTTCATTAGTCAGTTACACTAAAACACATTTATACATGAACTCTAACATTGAGATAGATTTGTTTAATGTCATGGGAATAGAGATAGTCCATCGGAACAGCATCTTTGCTAAAATAACATAGTTTGAGCAAGGCTTATCTATAAATACCCAAATATGAATATTTAGGACAAAATTACAATGTGAAAAGGAAAATAGGAGAAAGAACATGTACTTCACCAGATTTGGGGAAGCAGTGAGTTAGAACAATGCTAATCTTCTCTGTATCATTACAATCTTAGTTGATGTGCCGCTGAAGCAAACACTAGAGCAATGTTTTTCAAATTGCTGAATGTGCACTATATGGTTGGTACTCAGAAAAAATAAATTTAATTTTAAATAATGCTTAAATAATAGTGGGGTACATAATTACAAAGAAATCCAATTTTCAGTTCTTCATCATTTCATCTAAATATATCAAGAACTTCCCAATTTGATGTTAATAGGTTTTCTACTTGCTAATCTCTTATTATATTAAAAGAACATGGGGCCACTATCTCAAAGCATTTGTGATTCAATGATATGTAGCAAAAAATTGATAATTTGCTTTAATTAAATTAATTTCATAATTATCTTTTATGTATAGCAAATTCTATTAATTGTCCAATTATTAAAAGATATAAAGTCTTACTTAAAATAAGCTTAAATAAAACAAGTGAGGTAATTAAATCTATACTCAGTAGATGAGGGTACACATGATGGGATTATAGCCTCACAGTAGTGAAAATGCTACCAAAAAACAGGTTCCTGGGAAAAAGTTTTATTCTGGGAATTAGAAAACATTTGACCTGCCAATGGTTAATTTGTCAACATTTGAGAAAGTTATAATCGTTTGGAGCTTTAGTGTCTTTGGTAACTAGAAACCCTCATTAAGGATGTGAGGAGGTCACATGAGCCAATCCCTGCTAAACTAATTGCAGTATTCTTAGTATTAGATCTTTAAAATATATTAAATATTTGCTAGCATTCCCACTTGTCATGAAAGTTATAATTTGTCCAACAAAAATGCATTTAGAGGAGAATCTAATCTACTGACTTAACTATTTAATGAGCTCTTACTATGTGACAGACACTGTCATATCTTTTGAGAAACACACAGACCTGTTCTCATATAGCTTACAATCTGGTATGAATAAAAGCAAATAACCGGTTCTATTCAGGTCTTAACATCTATAGTTGGAGGTTTTATGCGACTCATCATATTACCAAGCTCAATTATTTCATTTTGGCTGCTAGACAAGTTTGGACTGCCAAATAGAAAGAGATTTTTCTACTGCATATATAACACACTTTAAAGGTTCTCTACTTCCAAGACGATATAATTATTCAGCTCATTTATGATAACAACATCTTGTCTTAAGGAAATTCAAATTTAAGACCAGAATGATAGCGGTAATAGTCTCCTAACTAATCATGATGGTCTCCTCAAAATTTAGAGAAAGCAAATATGGCTTTCCCTTTTAGCCATTGTAATGAGCAGTGCTATAAATAATGCAATCTGCCAATTAGAGGACCCAACTAGAACATTTTCTTGGTAGAAAAATTGGGGATAAGGGTAAAAAGTTTGGGGTAAGCCAACAGTGGAATCTTGGCTTGCTAAGCAATGGTAGTGCATATGAGACAGGATAGGTTAGGTAATACCATGGAGCTAAATGACTTCAGATAATTTCACTCCTATAATTGGTGCCTCAGCTGGGATGCCTAGAATGGCTCTCTTTCTCCATGTGTTCTTTCATCTCAACTTCTTCAGCTGGTGGTAGAAACATTCCAAGATGGCAATCTCAGTATGCTGGCACTTATCAAACCTCCGCTTATTTCATGTTTGCATGCCTCATGGACCAAACTGAGTAATAAGCTTATGGCAAGAATCAGTGTGGGAAGGGATGCACAAAGCCTTAGATACCCAGGAAGTATGATTTTTTGGGGACCATTATACAACAGTCTGGTATAGATCACCTTCTGTCCACATTGATTTTTCTTTCCCCCAAATGGAAAATACATTGGACATCATTCAGACTTCCCAAGTCCCATTAATCATGGCTTCAGGCTCTATGTCCACAATCTTATAATGTGCTTGAGGTTCAGATGTGGATAATGCTTCTCTGATGCAACCCCTTTTGATCCAGAGACCTGTGAAAAGAGTTTCCTAGGTACTACCTTAACCCTTACATAGGTCTTACCAAAAGTTTTACTGTCTCATTCTTCAATTTATCCTGAAGCCATTTCTTAATTTGAGAGTCTTTTAAGGATGGTGGTAGAGAGACATAAAAAAATATGAAACAGTGTTTTTTTTTATTACTAACCAAATTAGTCTTGGTTATTTCATATTTTCTCTACCTTCAGATTTTAAATGAAAGGATTTTCTGTTTAGTGCACTTGCTGTTTCTCAACCTTACCCTGCATTGATCACAAAGGGAAATGGCATTTTCAATGTTCTGCTTCAAAATTTCCTTAACCAAATATACAAATTCATTTGGCATATTTTCCATCATTCAAGCTACTGCAAGTGACGGGTTCGACAAGGGTTTTGTTATCACTTTTTTTTTCAGTTTCCAATAGTAATATCCTTATTTCACTCACCATTTCAACTAGGGTCTCCATGCTGCCTATAATGGGTTGAATTTTGCCCTGCTATATTCTATATTGGTTTGCTGTATTCTGCCGGTCAAAGCAACTCATAAGGCCATGGCAGATTAAAGTTTAAATAAACAGACTTCAGCTTGATGAGAGGAGTTACAAAATAGCATGCCTGAATTTTTCAGTCTACCCCAATTTTATCATGTGGTTGTTACAGTAATGAAATTAGTATGTTTGAAAAGCACTTGCTTGACATTGAAAAGCATAAAATTTTACTTTTTTTGCTCGTTATATATCGCAATAATAATAGTAATAATAATACCTAGTGTTGTTTTAGATAAAAATAGTTATTGCCAGGAGCTAAACTTAGAAACTCTCATTACTGCTGAGTTTACTGATTATTTCTTGGTTTTAATAAATAAAGAGTATCTTTGGACAATAGGGATTTTTTGAGGTCTTCCTCATGTGGTTACATCTTAAATATTTTTATTCCATGATTAAGCATGGGCTTTTACCAATAATTTTATAGAGATTATGATCAAAAAAATGATCTGGTTTCTTGGGTTGTCTCTCTAGATCCTAATAGGCCATGGTCTGGAGATTGATGGCTTCAGATATTCCCCCTCCCCCATGCATATCTTTGTTAGTTTTGATCATTCTGGAACAATTCTGGGCTATGGTTGTATAGTAGTGGCCTATTTTCCCTATGTTTTTGAGACAGTGGACAATTACCCTGACAGTCTCTATATTCTGGCTGGAAAATATACATATAATAATCTCTTAGACCTCAAGCTAATAATGCTATCTTCTCACACATGCTTTGTGTGATTCAGCCTTTGATTGTGACTCCCAAGTTTCTGTGGTACTACTTTACTTATTATTTTAAGGACATCATGCATCTGTTTCCAGTTCTTCTTCACTAAACTTTAAGGAAAAAGTCCACCCTGGCTTCTGAGGAATGGACTTGATACAAGTGTAGATATTTTCTAACTTTCATTTTCCAAATTCTTCAAAACTGTCAGGCTGAGTGAAAGGGATAATGAGTGAAAGGAATATTTTTTTCCTTGGATTTTTAACACAGAAATGATATTTTTATTCATAAATAATCACTGCTAAAATAGAGCAATTAGCATTCGTGTTAATGACTAAATGTCTGTGTTCACAGATAGGAAATTAGATTTTTTAAGCATTTCCAAAGAAACAGTAGAATTTGAGAATTGAAGAGCTTGCTGTTTAGCAATCTCCCCTTCTGGGCACTTATGCCTACCTTTGGTTAAGTTCATGGTGAATTAGTAGATGCTGCAGAGTGGGGAAGAGATTCCCTGGCCCACTGGCACAGCTGAATGGAGCATGTTTAATAATATTATTGGGTTTATGGGACTTGACTTATATTTTCTACTGAAAAGTATTTGGGATAGGAAGAAAGTTTGGATTAGGGGGTGAAGTGTTCTGGACCTGTGTTTTACTTACAAGACATGTAAGTATCATACGACAGTATCTCTAATTCTTCAGTTGCTTCCTCTCCAAATTGATACTAGTATCTACCATCTCTATCTAGGTTATGGGGATAAAGTGAAATCCCATACGTTAAAGCGCTCTTTAAACTCTAAGAGGCCACTCAATTGCGATTTACCATTTTTGATATTTGCTCATTGCCATTGTTATTATCTCAATCTCTTCTGAGAGTAAAATTATCTTAACCCTCCAAAGGCAGCCAGTAGGTTGTTCCTATATACAACTGTGCAGAACCCAGTGGTGGCATTTGGATTTCACAAGTCAATTGCATAAGTATAGGAGAGAGGGGGCATGCTGTGGCAATCATTCACATAAAAACGTTTGGGGCGTTGAGCTGATCTCAAGCTTAATATGAATCCTCAGTGTGATATGATGGCAAATTTCTGGCCTTATCAGGAAGAAGAGTTGGTATGACATGGGAAGTTGTACTCTCATAGTCCTCTGCATTGGTCTAACCGCCGTCCCCACACCCAGAATAGGGTGATTCTTAGCACAGCATTTTAAAAGATTTGAGGGTAGTGTGATCCCAGGTTGATAGGTTTATGAAGAGGCCTAGAAAAGATATCACATAGGAAAAAATTAAGTGAACCCAGGGGAGCTGAGAAAGAATGAGTAAATTTGTTCTGTCTTCCACTGAAAACAAGCCTAGAATCAGTGGTAGAATTTATAAAGCACCAGATAATATCTCAGTATAAGAAAACGTTTGTAAAATCTAGAGTTGCTTGAGAGTGAGAAAAGATGCCTCATTGGGTAAAGAATTTACTGTCCTTGGAAGCACTTCAAGAGAAGCTGTATGACCTTCACTAACACTTATATTGTGTGAGAATTTCCAACTGTTTTGGAGTTCGTTATTGGGGGACCTGGAGGTCTTCTGACAATTCAATACATGTACGTTTACTGTACTCCAGAACACTGTAGAAGATTTAGAATACCCAAAGCATCATTTTCTGAAACTCACGGAATCCTGATTTCAAGATATATCATTCCTGGGGCACCTGGGTGGCTCAGTTGTTAAGCGTCTGCCTTTGGCTCAGCTCACGATCCCAGAGTCCTGGGATAGGGCCCCATGTCAGGCTCCCTGGTCAGCGGGAAGCCTGCTTCTCCCTCTCCCACTCCCTGTGCTTGTGTTCCCGCTCTCACTGTGTCTCTCTGTCAAATAAGTAAATAAAGTCTTGAAAAAAAAAAGATATCATTCCATTAAAAATATGGTCTACCTATAAAAATATGATTAGGGAGCTCTGTGTATTATAACTCAGCTTAGAGAAAGTCAGTATGCATTGGCAGACTGAAAACTCTTCTAACAATAAAGGTATCTATTATATATGTTAGGCCAAAGTTTTTCTTTTTCTCTCCTTCTTTCTTTCTTTCTTTTTTTTTTTTTGAGATTATGTATTTATTTATTTGACAGAGAGAGAGAGACAGAGAGAGAGGGAACATAAGCACATAAGCAGGGAGAGTAGGAGAGGGAGAATGGAGCCCAATATGGACCTCAATTCCAGGACCCTGGGATCATAACTGGAGCCGAAGGTAGATGCTTACCAAATGAGCCACCCAGGCACCCGAGGCAAAGTTTTTCTTAACTTACTTCACCATACAATTTTACATAGTCACTGTTTGTTTCTTTATTTGCTTATTATCTCTATTTCCAACTTGTAGAACTAATTATTAGGAAAAGAAACCATATGGATATATGAAAATTCTTAATAATTTTCTAAAGAATGATCTAGATCCTTTCTTAAAAATAAATATTTATCTTTTATTTTGAGGTATAGATAACATACAATGTTATATTAGTTTTACGTATACAACATAGTAATTTGACAGTTCTGTACATTACCGAATGCTCACCATGATGAGTAAGTATAGTTACCATCTCTCAACATACAACATACAATATTATTGACTATATTTGTATGCCGTAATTTTTATCTCTGTGACGTATTTATTTTATAACTGGGAGTTTGTACTTGTTAATCTCCTTTGTCAGTTTTGTCTCTCTCCCAGTCCTCCTTCTCCCTGGCAACCATCAGTTTATTTTCCATATTTATGAATCTATTTGTTTTTGGTTTTCTTGTTTTTAGATTCCACATATAAATGAAATCTTATGGTATTTGTCTTTCTCTGTATGACTTATTTCACTTAGTATAATACCCTCTAGGTCCATCCATGTTGCCATGAATGGCAAGATTTCATTCTTTTTAATGGCTGAGTAATATTACATTATACATATACTCTATATTATTATAATATCCCATTATATATATTACACTATATATATTCCTTTATATATATTACATGATATATTTAATATTCCATTATTTATATCTATATATCTATATATATATCTTCTCTATCCATTTATTTATTAACGGACACTTGGGTTGCTTCCATATCTTGGCTTATAAATAATACGGTAAACATAAAGTTGTATATATCTTTACAAATTAGTTTTTGTTTT
This sequence comes from Mellivora capensis, assembly GCA_004024625.1. Lineage (NCBI taxonomy): Eukaryota > Metazoa > Chordata > Mammalia > Carnivora > Mustelidae > Mellivora > Mellivora capensis. The sequence continues at coordinate 23,496 of PISX010005126.1, read as the reverse complement.
CTTTGCAGATTCCTCTTTTTAAACTTATATATTAATTGAAACTCAGAGTTATTTTTTGGTCCTCAAACAATAAAGCAGGTTGCATTACTTAGCTCAATTAATCTACCTTCTTGGGGTACGAGAAGAGATGTGATAAAACAAGATACTTAGAGTATCAACCCTTAATGGCATCATTGCAGTTATTAGCAATGACTTCTAAGAAACTTGAGAGTGAACTTCTCAACAGAACCAATAGCGTGTTGGTGCTCTCCACCCGCTGTATATTGAAGGGTTGAACTGTCCACGGACTAAAAGTGAAAGTCCCCGGATGTGTTCACGAGTGATCTGATATTTTCCCGATAGTTCACCTCACGATTTCACTTCAGCGCACATCCCTCGGGTCCCAGAGCTTTTGGTTTTTGTTTTTTCATTCCTCCAGTTTCCTGGTGCACTGGTTCCTAGGAGGAAGGGGATTGCCACACTGTGCCTCACCTATCTGGCATTATTCTCCCTTTCTTCCTCATTTAACCCAGCCTTGGATTGTGGTGTTCCCCTACATTTTGTAGGATTTTCTAGGTGAGACCATTTGCTACAGATGCTGACACCACTTATGCTATGTTTTCAGGCAGACTCTTCTTAAATTTTTGGCTGTTTAGAACCAGAAATCACTGACCTACTTGGACTTGATCTCTGCCTCCCTTATCTGAGTTGACAGGATTTGCTCTATGATTCTGCTAACATCTCCTTCCTCAATGTCTTCCTTTTTATTGTGCCGTCTAGTGTGTGGCTAACCCCCCTAGGCTGTGTGTTCTAACCCCATTCTGTGATCTCATTCTGACAGGACCAGATAAAATGGTGAGGTTAATAAAGAGCCTCATTACCAACAGGCATCCACTTACTCCATTGTGTTGGCTTACATTCATTTCTCCATGTGATTATGTTCTGGGTTGAATTAGCTACAGTTAGTGGTGTAGCAAGTATTTAATTGTGTAGTATAGGCTACTGGGTAATGAGAAGGGGAAGATCCAAAGACAAATTTAAAATAAGTATTTTAAGAAAAATTTACACATGTGTTTATTGGAAATTTGTGACAGTGCCTGAATACAGAAGTTGCCATTTTCAAATTTTGTAATTGGAACATGGATGTAGAATTGGAACATGGATTTGTAATTGGAACATGGATGTAGAACATGGATGTAGAATAGCTACTACTTGTCAAGCCTGCTCCAATTCAATGTGAGAGAGCTTCACAGTGCACAAAAGTCATAGCTCTGTGAAACTGTAAGTACAATAAGATTAAGGACTAAATTACTTCATGACTAATGTATCCTATAAAGTCATGATTCCTGCAACAAACAGATGGCACTCTAAAAAAGGGCAATTACAGAGAGTTTTAAAAAGGGGATCTCTATGAAGAATCCTGGAGTAAGAGAAACCAACAGGAGATGGTAAATCACCTGTAGGCAAGGAACAGTAGGTGGCCTCTACTGTCCTTAGACCAAAAGGGCAAAGACAGTACATGGTTATCATAGTCTTGAAAGCTGTAGTTTTAGGTGACACCAGGTAGCCTGATAGGATCTACAGCCTTCATAAAGTAATACAGACATGCCAAACAATGGTCTAGCTGGGGGGAGCATGAAGAGTAAATATGGTTCTCTTTTTCCCAACCTTCAAGCTAGCCAGGGCCTCCACTATCTAACCTGAGTCAGAATCTAGGAGACAGTGGAGCCCAGATAAGGCCATAAATAATGATCTGCCATTTGAGGCACATAGTACAGTGAGAACAGTAGGGGGGGGGGGAGTCAAACAAAAAATAGCCAACCCAACTCCCAATACTTAATACCATGTCTGGAACGCAGTAGGTATTTGTTGAATACATGACTGGCTGGCTTGGATGGCTGGAAGAATGGATTGCTGAGTGAATGAAGAGAAAAGAACTTACTTTTTTCATATTTTATGAACATTTATCATTTTTTGGCAGTTAACCCTGGACCCACTTGTATGAGGAATTTATGATTGTATGAGTGTTAGTATGTGGCTGGGTTCTTCCTTCCATTATGGAAGCTTAAATGGCCAGACCTTTGCTACATATTGTCTATTATTAGGCAGCCCAGGCCATCAGATGCTCTGGACTGAGACTTTAAGTCAGGAAGAGAAATTTTAGCATTGAGTCTAGCCCTGGCAGTGCCGTCCACAGTGGATGTCATGGTAGCTATACCAGCATCAGCTCTCAGTGTCCAAAGGCAGCACTAGCCATCTGTTGTTCCAGACACTAATCTTCCCTTGGTTTCTGCTCATTTTAGGGCTTTCTTTCAGTCTCCTCTTGATTCTGTCTGTTCCTTCACCTCCTTCTAATAAATGTCTTTCCTGTTTAAGTTCACTGGAGTTTGATTCCATTGTTTGCATGGAAAAATAAAAAGAAGATCTTTTATATTTGTCCAGGACCCAAAGATACCGGAGCAAAATTTACCTTTCTCCTTTAAAACTCTGTAAAAGGATCCAGCTACTATCCTTTTGAAGGTAATAGTTTCTAAATATCCCTATGCTAGTTGATCTTTAACAGGTAACATGGAAAATTCAGCATTGCAAAAGGAAACTAATATCCCCAGCCCACTTACGCAGAAGTTGTTTATTTCAATAGTTGGGACCTGTTAAGCATAATTGTATTTAATCTGAGTGACCACCGTAAAAGTCCTCACAAGAAACATAGGGTTCAGGATCCTAAGTCATGGAGACTGCCTTGTAGAACCTATTTCTCTAACTGGCGTATTCAAAAAGCCTAAATTATGTACATTCTAGATTCTGACCTAATCTCTTGAGATTTTAGGGTCCATAAAATGGCTTGAAATTGGGGTGCCTGGGTGGCTCAGTGAGTTAAAGCCCCTGCCTTCAGCTCAGGTCATGATCCCTGGGTCCTGGGATCGAGCTCCGCATTGGGCTCTCTGCTCAGCGGAGAGCCTGCTTCCCCCTCTCTCTGTCTCTGCCTGCCTCTCTGCCTACTTGTTTGTCAAATAAATAAATAAAATCTTTTAAAAAAATGTCTTGAAATTTGGGAAATCCTCCAACAGGTCATCAAACAGAACAGCAAAATTGTTCAGTCACTTAGGTGTTAAGCACAATTTACTTACCTAAAGTAAGTAAAAAATGGGATTACCTTCATTTTACAGAAATCATCCCCATATCTTGCTCAAGTGCGGCAGACTCTCCTTGGTGACTTCTTCCAGAAAATAATTTAACTTCGAATAACTCCTCCACTCCCTGGCTGTGTGACTTTAGGGTGCTCAATCTTGTTGCATCTCACTTTTTTTCTATCTGCAAAATTGGAATAATTATAGTACCTCTCTCATTTATTGGAAAGGAGGATTGAAATGACTTAATTCATGCAATATACTTAAAACACTGCCAGACTTAATGAGTGCTCTATAAATGTTAGCTAAATGATACATGGGTATGATCAGCAAGGAACAACAAAAAATACAGTGGAACAGTACAGAAGAACAAGAATGGAGGTGAAGAAGAACCATGGATGATAATACACTGTTTAGAGTATGATGAACTCGAGATTCCTTGAATTAACCACGTATCATATTGTTCACATGGTTCTTAGTGTCCCTTATAAGTAAGCAAGTAAGAAAAAAAGAAAGAAATATGGAACAAAGACTTAGGAGAAGCACAGCTATTCTTTGTATGATGATGAGACAGGCATTTCTTTCAGAAGTCTTCATAAATAGGACACTGTATGATGCAATGAACGATGTCCTTGGCAATGCCCTTACAATGAGTGATGAGTTCCACAGGGCTGTTTATTTTTTAACAACCCTCAAACTAGGTCAACGGCATTACAGTAAAGTTGGTTTTACTAAATAAGACAGATCCTGCTGCACCCCACGTGGAAGAGGTTCTGGATGTGGAAGAGAGAAGTGGATTTTGTCTTCTCCGAAGAGGGAGAAGCTACTGAATGGCTGATGGGTGGGTCTGAAGACTAGGAAAGGTGAAGCTGAGTCTATCCATTGGGATGTGAATGAACTGGCCATCATAACAGACAATGTAAGGGCTATAGGGACACACTAAATGTGGCTGATAGAGAAAGGAATGGACTCAGACCAAAATCTAAATAAAGAACAGATTCAGTGCTGAGCTCCTGGCTTCTGTCAGAAAGGAGCAAGCCACACATTCTGCCTGGCTTTCTTTGATTTTGGTTCCCACCTCCCTGCTTTCAACTTCAGACTACAGGGCTTTTGAATACTTAAAGTTCATTCTGCAGCATGTTGGATGTCTGACAACTTTTTGGGGGCTGAGGAAGCTGTCAAAATAAATTGCCATCATAATGCAAGAAGAAAGCCAAGCTCTGCATCCCTCTTGATGCTGCAAATATGCACACTCAGCTAGAAAAACAACATTGTGCTTCAGTAGCCCACTGGATTAAGGAGATATATTGGTCAAGGGTGAATTTCCAAGGACATGCCTTTGGAATTTCTGTGCAGTTCTTTGGTTTTTGCGTATAAGTCAGCTTCATTTTCTTGGGGCAATGCTTTTATGATGTGCACATCTACATTTAGTAAAAGAATGAGCCATTCTAGTAGGAGTAATTTTTAGAATTATTGCTGAAATTGTTTCTTCCTTATCTTAGGTCAGTCACCTTTAACATTTAAATGCCGACTTTTAGCATATGAGAGTTTAGCTGTTATCAATATCTTTCACTATTAAAATGGTTTTATGATCCATGGAGTATTTAAATCCCCATTTTTATTTTAAATTCTACCAGTCTGATAATGAAAGTAAAATTAGCTAATGTGAATTTTCCTTAATTCCTAACTAATAAAGAGACTTCCTTCCACTTTTGAAATACTTCTATTGGTCTATTTTGTTCATTTTTTTTCCAATAATAATGATCATTGGGGAAGGGAGGCAAAGGCTTGGCTTGTACTTTTCATTTACTTGTACTTGATGTACAAGTACATTTACATGTACTTGATTTAATAATGTTACAATAAGATATCCTACAACTTGAGAATGTCTTTGACTTTATGTCCTACAAATATTTTCATTAGAAAATACAATATAATTATGCTAAAGGACACAAAAATAATGACAATATAATGCTTAATCCTACCAATGTTATAAAGCAATGTCTTTTTTACATGCCACTTTTACTTGCATGCATAAATTTGCATAATTCCAATCACAGTATACAGACTAATATTTACATTCTGCTATTTTCACTCAATATTCTATCGTAAAATATTCATGATTTTACTGTGATATCATCATTGCCACATTAAGCTTGCCTACTGTTTTGTTGTGTGATGCCTAATATTTTGTTGTATTGCTAAACATTTGGTATCAGGAAACCATTCCAAACCTAAGTGCCTTAAAATAAAACCATTTTTTTTTTTTTAAGTTCTCCATACTGTGGGTCAGCAATTTGAGCTGAGCTTAGCTGGATAGTTCTTCAGGTCTCAGCTAGGCTCTCTCATGTGTCTGTAGTCAACAGCAGATCAGCTAGATGACTTTGCTTTGAGGGAGTTGGCTTGTTTTCAGCTAGAGCAGTGAAGATGACTGCACTATGAGTTTCATCCTCCAGCAGGCTACCCGTGGGCTTGTTCACATGGTGGCTGTCAGGGTTCCAAAAGGGAAAAGGAACAACTTGAGTTGGAACTGGACAAACTCATTTTAATGGTTTTCTCTTGGCCAAAGCAAAGCCTGAAGCCAACACAGCTTCCAGTAGTGAGAGAGTAAGTACAATTCAGTTTCTTTCTTTTTTTTTTTTTTTTAAGTTTTTAATTTTAATTCCAGTATACTTAGCACACACTGTTATAATAGTTTCAGTACAATTCAGTTTCTTGATGCTGGGACTGCAAAGTCACATTGCAAAGGGCCTGACTACACAGAGGGGTAGAAACAGGGACATTCGGGTGTCAATAACATCGGTAAAAAGTTTAAAGTAAATTCCTGGGAGTGGAATAGTAAATGAGAGGTAAGAAAGTCATTATGGTACATTCAAATTAAGTCATCTTCCTCAGCTTCAACAGCTGTTGATGTTCTCACTTTTTGCAGTATCTCAGCCCCTTTACCCACTGACCATTCTGCATTTTCTCCAAAAGCATAGTGTATATACCTATTGATATCCATTTACTGTGTAACTACTGTGTGACTGGACTTTGTTAAACTCTATATGCATTAACTTAATTCTTCTGGGACCTGGTGATGGAGGTATTTTATTATCCCAATTTTATAGCTGAAAAACCTGAATCTTAAGGAGGCTAAGTAGCTTGCCCAGAGTCACACAAGATACAGGTGGTGGAACTGGGACTTGAATCATTTTTTTTTTCTAAATAATTTTTATTTGAATCCAAAGCCTACAGTATTAAATACTATGTGTTCGTCTTTCCTCTTAATGATATGCATTCATATACATATTCCTTTAAATCTAATATGACTGAGCACATATTAAGAGCTAAATAAATAGGAACAGGACCATCCTAAAGCTTTTGGCTCAGAAACAAAAATCTCGCCTGGGATGTAGACAAACTGCCTCAGTAATATGTTCATAAAAAGGAAGCAAAGCTCTAGTTAAAAAATTGTGTTTTAAGAACACAGCTCACATCAACAAGAAAGAAATTAACAAGGATAAGGGAAGGCCATCGGCTAGAAAGCCTTGGTTATCAGGCAGATAATTCAGACAAGAACTTAGAAATGGGGACCAAGTTGAGTATTGGCTATTGGGTCTAGGACACATGTTGTCTCAGTCATGAGACAAGGGTCAAAAGCCAAATGGGATGGATGGTTAAAGGGAGACTAGTCTCAGTAAACCTTGGTGCTGATATCAGTGGGCCACAATGCCTAGGGAGAGGTTCAGGCTGCTTGGTAAAAAGAAAGTTTACAGGTGAGGCATCCGAATAGTCACCTGGTATACAGGATACCATATATATGTTTATGTGTACACACACATATGTATACATATGCAGTATATATGTATATATCTGTGTCTATCTATCTTTCCCCTCTTCCTCAGCGCCTCTAGTGACTAGTTATTTTATGCTGAAACCTCCAGCAAATTTTAAAAGATGCAGAAAATCTTCTCCTTTGTGAATTACTGAGTGGCTTTCAGAAACGGTCTCTGCCTATGGTATAGTTTAGACAAAACCATTATCCCTCCAAACGGTGCAGTAACGATGGAACACATGCCGCTTAATGTAAACTCACAGCCCAGCGCTGGGCAGACACAATTAGGCTGTCATCTTCCCCATCAGCAGCAGCAGAAGAAAAATAAAGAAGTCAAATCATCTTATTCATATTTATTAGGAGGCTTTGCAATGGACCTGATGCCCCGATGCCATTGACATTTTTCTTGTGTTCTTGGCTCATGAGCTGATGACCAATTTAAATTAATCCATTCATAACCTACAAGAAACACTGACTTTTATAAGCTGATAACACCCTAGTGTCCCCTTCCTTGCTATGCTTCTACCAAATACACACATTCATTAATTCTAAAATTGGTATCATGAGTAGATACCGTGTGTAAAATTTAAAAATATTATAATATGACTGAACCTATGGGCAAATAAAATCTTCAGAAAATTCACTTGTCTGTCTTTTGATTCTGTGTCTGTGCACTATAACCCCACATATGCTAATTCCTACAACCATAGTAATGAGCACATAGTAAAAACATGCACATGTGACCATGCATGCGTGTGCGCATGCACACACACACACACACACGCACTCACATCTGTGTCTTTCTGGCCACTCCAGTGAGAACTCATCACAACCTCAAGTAAATGGAATGTGCTCTGTCTCCCTTTTAATTTGCATTTTACAAAAATCTTTATCTATACATTAATTCTCATGTACGACCATTGAAGAAAAAGATGGCCAGTTCCCTATATATGAAGTGATAATATGCAAAAAAGTCAGGAAGGAGAGAGAACAGGAGTAAAACTGTAAAATGACAGTAATTTCCCTGTCATTGCAGAGAGAGACAGATGCAGATTTGTTTATAAAATTTTATAGACACAAGGAGAAGGCTTGCTCAATGCCCATCGCCTTGATTCAAAGCCATTACTCTGACTACCCTGATTTAATTTGGAGTACTGCCCCAGACTGACCAGGGAGGAGATTAAAGATCTGTCACCTCCTGCAAACAAACCCCAGGCTGCCCTGCCCACCTGAGAGAGAACACCTAAGACATGGGAAAAACACATTTTCCTTGTTCATCCAGATCTCAGCCGTCCTGGCCAGGGCTGTCACGGAGCTGCTGATTTCTGCCAGAGCGCCTGCTCTCCAGGAGATGCTGAGATTAGAAACGGCCCAGAAAGGCGCAACTTCTGTCCCTCATGGAGCTATCATTCAGGATGTTGCGAATTTACCTCATCCAATGCAGAGGTGACATCCTGAAACATTGGCTTGCCAAAGAGTCGGCAGGACCATGACAGCTCCTGGCTCTTGTCCTCCTGGATTCATTTACTTCCCAGATAGTTAATGCAGCACATTAACCTTGTCTGATGAACTTCTGCTTATGTTTGTGAGGGCCATTGGGCATTTCTCTCTGAAAGAGATACTTTCATCATCCCCTCTCAACTTGGTTGTGACCAGATCATCTCTCCTAGAGAAATCTTGTGTTTGAAGTTTGACGGGATAGCACTGAATGTGAGTACAAGGATCTGTAGTGGACAGAGCATTCTTTCCTGTAAAGTTGATCGTGACAGGTAGCCTGCACCAAGCGTATGGCCCACCTTTACACTTCACCAGCATCAGGTATGGAGAATACAGACCAGGAGAGGCTGCTTTTCCTTGTGCTTCTTAAATTAGGGTTACGTGTTGGCATGGCAGAGGTGCTCCCTAGCTACGATGAGCGTGTTTGGTCCAAGTATAATGGCACAGAATTTCTTTAATGTTTCAGAATTTGAAGGAGAAGAAGAGGGGAGCCCCAGGTCTCATTGCTCTGCATGTGTTTGTATTACCTTCTTTTTTCTTTTCTTCTGCTTTGTCAAAAATGGAGAAACTCTTCAGATTTTGATAGGATAAAATAAAACCTTGAGGAGATTTTAACAATTGGTCTTTTCTCTGAAGTCCTTGGAAGGGCCCGGAGACTGGTTGTTGTGAATTCCAATCCCGATGTGTTGACAAAAAGCAGCGTTCACGAGCCCCTCCCTGGGCCAGGCTCATGCTGGGGCGGGCACCCACTTTTACATGACCCTGGGCTCTCACCACGGCCCTTTGAGTCAGTTAATGATGAGTTTCATTAGTTACTGCCGCAAGGAGGCAGAATGGAGGAATTATCCAGCATACGTAAGGGCTTTGGAAACAGCTTGACTGCTCAGATCATGAAGACGCCTCTTAATAGCTTTGTGACTGTGGACAGGTCACTTAAATTCTCAATCCCACATTCTCTTCATTTATAGAATATGGGTAAGAGTAACACCTTACTCCTAGATTGGTGATGAGGATTTGAGTTAAAACACAGATCTAGTTAGGGGAACCTGGGTGGCTCTGCCAGTTAGGCAGCAGACTCTTAGTGTCAGCCCAGGTCACGATCTCAGGGTCCCGAGATCGAGCCCCGTGCTAGTGCTAGGATAGAGTCTGCTTGAGATTCTTTCCCTCGCCCTCTACTCCTCCCCCACTTGCTCTCTCTCTCTCTCTCTCTCTCTTTCTTAAAATAAATAAATAAAATCTTAAAAAGTCAACAGCATTATAGATCTATTAATGTAAGCTCTAGCTCAGTGGTTCTCAAAGCAGGTCCCCTGACCATCAACATCTGCAGCTCCGAGAATTTTTTTTAGAAAGGCACGTTCTTGGGTCTCAGCACAGACCGACTGAATCAGAAACCTTGGGTGTGGATCTCATTAATATGTGTTTTAATAAGTTCCCTGGGTTATTATCTGGTGCTTGCTAACATTTAAAAACTACTGGAACAGAACAAAGCAAGTACTTAAAAGATACTAAGGAAAAAAATGCCCCCTTTTAAAAAAAGAAATCGGTTCTGACCTTGTATTTGTACTGAACATTTCCCAACGTTTCGATTAATAGAAAATGACTGAAGAGTCAAGAGGAGATGAAGTATTGACATTCAGTACTATGGAAAGATATTTTAAATAATGGATTGATGAAACTTGTGAAAAAGGAATAATAAAAAGTTTTGAGCATAGCATTATATACATAGAAGGCTGTAGACACTTACCACATGTGGACTAATTTGGTGCCCTCAAGTATATCAGAGACGGTAAAAAAAAAAAAAAACAACAAAGCTACAATTTAGCTTAATGCTTAAGAGTGCAGCTTGGGAGTCAAATCTCAGCTCCGCTATTTATCATCTCACTCATATTGGGTAAATTATTTGCCTTTTCTTTGTCTTAGTTTACCCATTTGCAAGATAGGAACAAAAAGTCATATGTAAATTTGTTGTGAGAATTAAATGCAATGTGTGAAAAAAAGGATAACAGCTCTCAACAAATTTGTTCTAAAAAAATGAGCTGTTAATAGTAAGCATGTCTTTTGTGCTTTACATTAAGTCATTTAATCCTCTCAATAATCACACATAGCACCATTATTACTGTCCTCTTCTGGCTGGTAGGGAATCTGGGGACCAGGGAGATTGAAACAAAAGCCATACCTAACTCAGCTGTTATGTGCCGGACTGAGGATTCAAACTGGAGAGTCCCATTCCAGAGCTAAACGAGGAGGGGCAGATAGTTATTGATATTTCTGACTTCCCGGGAGCAATACGGACAATTAAGTGGGTTGCAAAGAACTCTAAGGTAAGTTAACTATGAGGCATTGCACTAGGTTTTCCCCAGGGAGAAGGTGGCATTATCTTTCATCTTTGGTCTATCCTGTTGCGGTAGAGACCATATCTCAAGAACTGATCTTGAGGAAATAAGCAATGTTAGAAGAGAGAAGAAAGAACACCCCAAAGGTGGGGCGAGTACTCCCTTCTTTGAGCTCATTCTTGAAGAGATGAACGAAGGGGGTTCCTTTGGATTGGGCTTAAGAGAAGAGCTTCAGTGAGGACAGATGGTGTGGGAGGGAACTGACAAGCTCTTTGACTCCTCTGGCAAATCTCCTTCCGTGGCCTCAGTTTTCTGATTTATAAAATGTGATGGTTGAATTAAATGAATAATAAGGTCTTCTGTAGTTGTTGTATAAAATACTCTAAACTATTTTTTTCTAAGTTTTAGGATAAAGGGGCAGTATAAAAGAGGGGATATTCTGAGAAAGCAGGGGAAGAGACTTGCCAGTATTTGGGATTTGCCACTTGATCAAATCATAGCTCAATGCCCTTGACCCCTCAATGTTGTGACCCTGGGACCAAAGCAGTGTGGATTTGCTTCTTGCTTCAGTTGTAGCTTTGTTTCTCTTTCTGAATAAAGCTTCTGTTATTTTTCTGCAGCCATCTCTAGCATGACAGTTTTCCCACTTCAAAACTATATAAATTACTTGATTTGGAATTATATGGACATGCTTTAAAAAGAGCATAGTGAGTGCATAAATCTATTTTTTTAATCAGTTGAAATCTATCAGTAAACATTATTTTACTCTGAATCCCACCAATCTCACCATTTTCTTTTTCATTTCTTTTATCTTTTTTTTAAGATTCACTTATTTATTTTAGAGAGAGAGATGGGGGAGGGGCAGAGGGAGAGAGAGAATCCTCAAGCAGACTCCCTGCCAAACACGGAGCCTGACACAGGGCTTGATCCCAGAACCCTGAGATCATGACCCAAGCTAAAACCAAAAGTCAAACACTCAACCAACTGTGCCACCCAGGCACCCCCCAATCTCACCATTTCCCAACACAAGTTTCTCCAATCATGTAGTAGAAAAGTACAAGGTAACTACATGACTCAAACAGTATCCTATGATGAGTGGGGAGGGAATGAAGGAGATGGGAGAAGGCATAGGAAAGATCCCATTTAGATAAATTGAGAAGAAAAAAAAAATCCCACTTCTAAAAAGTACTACATTATCCAAATAAAAGGAAAAACTTCATCTCAAAAAAATTAGTGTTGCCAAGCAAGGGCTTTGAGGCTCAATTCCTATATGTAATGGTCACTTGAATTTGAGTTTTCTGAATTTGAGTTTGGCGGTGAATGTGGCTATGCTAATTTTTCCTAGCAACTCCTCAGGCATTAAGTGTACCAGACATCCAGTAAACACATTTTCTATTATTCTTGATAGGTTGTTAATTTTTATGGAAGTCTGTCATGATAATGATCTGGGCCATTGTAGATTACAAGGAAGGTTTACTTCATGTTTAAAATGTATGTTTCCATTGGAAATAATCAGGACCTTTTAAAACAAGGACATATTCTGCCAAGAATCAATAGTTCAGACAAAAGGTAAAGCTTTCTGAATTAGCAAGATATTAATGATTTTATGAAAATGTCATTTTATACCTTCAACTGTGCATATCCAAATTAATGGACAATAATACCTTTGACAAGTAGATATTCTAATGGACCTATCTGAATAGGCCTTCTTGGAGCCCAAGTATAAATCTGACTGAAGTGCCATCAAAATCTAGACTCTTTGGAGAAAAAAATGAACAAAGATACTTCTTGGCCTTCATATGATATAATAACACCACAGATAGAATTCTGATCCTAATCAACTAGAGAAGCCTAATTTTTAGATTAAAAATTAGTGCCTGGGGCTCCTGGGTGGCTCAGTCAATTGAATGCCAGACTCTTGATTTTGGCTCAGGTCATGATCCTCAGGCTCCAGAGACTGAGCCCCCTGTGGGGCTATGCGCTCAGCAGGGGGTCTGCTTAAGATTCTCTTCTTCCTTTTCTCCCTCTGTCCCTCCTCCTGCTCACACGCTTTCTCTCTCTCTCTCAAATAAATAAATCTTTAAAAAAAAATAGTGCCTATTCCCAGCACCAAATTTTGGTAAGGCTGTAAATGGGAGGATGGGTATGTAGGTTAGAGCCCGGTTAGGCTATGTCAAGAGGTCAGACCAGGACTCCAAGTACTGCAAGACTAAGGGGAGGGGCGCCTGGGTGGCTCAGTGGGTTAAGCCTCTGCCTTTGGCTCAGGTCATGGTCTCGGGGTCCTGGGATCCAGCCCCGCATCGGGCTCTCTGCTCAGCAGGGAGCCTGCTTCCCCCTCCTCTCTCTGCCTGCCTCTCTCTCTGCCTGCTTGTGATCTCTCTCTCTCTGTCAAATAAGTAAATAAAATCTTTTAAAAAATAATTAAAAAAAAAAGAAAGACTAAGGGGAAAATGAGGGTTTAGGCATCTGTCTGTATATTCTTTTTTTTTTAAACATTTTATTTATTTATTTGAGAGAGAGAGAGAGTGAGAGAGAGCATGAGAGGCGAGAAGGTCAGAGGGAGAAGCAGACTCCCCGTGGAGCTGGGAGCCGGATGTGGGACTGGATCCTGTGACTCTAGGATCTTGACCTGAGCTGAAGGCAGTCGCTTAACCAACTGAGCCACCCAGGTGCCCCCTATCTGTATATTCTAATGGCTACATGGCTTACAGGCTGAAAGTGGGGGTTGGGGACAAAGGCTTAAGGAATCCTATAGTGACCCAACATTTGTTTTACTTGGTAAGAATCATTTGTAACCAGCACATTAGAGTTTATCAGAAAACACTTTATTCTCAAATGTTATGTTGAACATTTGCTCTGAAATTATGTTTGTGTTTTTAATTATCTGAGAGGACACTTTTTTGCTTTTTAGCTCATCCCAGAAAAATAAACTTAGGTTTCTGGTAACATAAGCAAACCTTCTCATTTAGATGGCCTTCAAATGTTCTTTTTTTTTTTTTTTCCCTATCTGTTTTGGAAGTACAACATAAATCCTTCTTAAAAAGCCACAAATGGGGGCGCCGGGGTGGCTCCGTGGGTTAAAGCCTCTGCGTGCAGCTCAGGTCATGATCCCAGGGTCCTGGGATCCAGCCCCGCATCGGGCTCTCTGCTCCGCGGAGAGCCTGCTTCCTCCTCTCTTTCCCTGCCTGCCTCTCTTGCCTACTTGTGATCTCTGTCTGTCAAATAAATAAATCTTAAAAAAAAAAAAAAGCCACAAATGACATATATTTTCTTTAGTATAAAAATTTACATTTTAAGATACATTGTTACAGCTAAATATTTTATCCACCTCTATATCTGAAACACTATTCTCAGTTTTATAATAAAAATTCTATCATAAGACAGTTCAAGAATTTGTATCAAATGCTACCAATGAAGTAACTGCATTAGAGGGTATTTATTAATAGTCTTTGATGTATCTGTGACTTTCACTATAGAAATGTAAGATAAAAACCAAATGATGACAGGAAACATAAGCAGGAGAACCTGACTTGTAGATGGAGATGGTTTATGACATGGTATATAACAGTATAGGCTTCTGATCACGAAGTTCTAGACACTCTCTCTTGCTAGTCAGATGATATTCAACAATTTCCTTTACTCACAGGAAGCTCAGTTTTTTTTCATAGATAAATTTTTAGGAGGCTGTGATGAGGAAAGGAAATAATGTGTATAAAATATTTAACACAGTGCCTTGTGCCAAATAAACATTCAATAATACACTTTAGCCATTAGCATTATTAAACATCACAACTGTACCTGGCAAGTTGCTGCCCCTGCTATCCCCTACCCCTCACCTCCACTTTTCTACAACACACACAGGTACATACACTACCAAGAATGGAAAGAATACAAGTAAGAGAATAATAAAAGTAGGCAGACCAAGTCCTGGACCAGGACCCAGGGATCAAGGTTGACTCTTGGGTTCTGTAACTGACTTGTTTATTCAAAGAGGGTAAGAAATTTTCTCTCTCTAGTTCTTCCCTTGCAGTTAAGATGAAATTTGACAGCTAGATGTATTTCTTGATTAAACAGATCATAAAAAGTTAAAATGGCACATGCTACTTCCAAATAAGCATGAGAAAGGACAAGAAACCCTGTAATCATTCTTTTATTTGGCCCTTTATAAAAGGAAACACAAACATTTTTTCTTTGTCCTATTATTGCATGTTTGAAAACTTTTTTTTTTCTTACTAGGTTTATTTTGAACAGTGTCTAATATTCTTATTCCTCTTCCTTGGAAGAGTACTCTGCATTATTTTTTAATGTGGAACAAACCATTTCCTCAAAAGTTTCTTTGCAACAGGAAGCTGCTTCTCTGTAAATTTCTAACACCATCTCTCCAATGGAGAGAAGGTATAGTTGCTTCTCAGGATTGCTTCTTTAATTACCTGGATAACTCTTGTTTACTCATCCTTATTTAGTCATCCTAAACAAAGCTGTTGAGTCTCTGTGCCTTCACTCTATCTAGTTCTTACTACTTTCTTTGGATTTATCCCACCTTACCACATAAATTTTAATTCAACAAATATTTATTGAAAAGCTAACATATGTGCTGAGCACTGGGGACAGGCAAAAGGTTCCTTTTTCCTAGGGAGCTTATAGTTTGATGAGAAGACAGAAAGATAAACATCAATTAGCACAGTAAGTTGAGTATGTGGGTAGTGATATTTATAAGATATCATGGAAGCTTCTAGGAGGGGCATGACTTTAGGGTGGAATAAAATTTTTCTGAATGATATGATACTCGAACTGAGTTTAGAAATGTGAACAGAAGCTATTCAGGGGAAGACTTATCGAAAGTATTTTCTGAGCAGCCTGATCATCAAGAACGAAGTTGCCAAGGACCATACTGTGTGTAGAGCTACAAGCAATATATGGGGAAAAGAAGTTGGGAAATACGTTGGAAAAATGAGGATGATAATGGAGAGTCTTTAATTATATTTAATAGCTTCATTGAAATACAATTTACATATCATAGAATTCACTTATTTTAAAGGTATGGTTCAATGGTTCTCAGTAAATGTACATAGTTAAGTAACCATTGCCACAATTTAATTTTTGTTAACATTTCCATCACAAGAATAACAACCCAAAAATCCTTGTATCCATTTGTAGACACTGTCCATTTCCACCTCTAACCCTAGGCAACCACTAGTCTGTTTTCTTCCTTTACAGATTTGTCTTTTCTGAATATTTCATATACATAATATATGATCTTTGTTTCTAGTTTCTTTCACTTAACATAATATTTTTGAGTTCCATTCATGTAGTATGAGTCAGCACTTTGTTCTTACCAAATAGTATTCCATTGTATGGATATTATGTTTTGTTTATACATTCATTACTTGATAGATATTTTGAATTGTTTCTACTTTTTGGCTGTTGTGAATACTACTGCTATGAACAATTATGTATAATTCTTTCTGTAAGCATGTTTCACTTCTCAAGAAAATACTTAGGAGCAGAAATACTGGGTCATAAGGTAACTCTACATTTAACAGTTTAAGAAACTGACAAACTATTTTCCAAGGTGTCTATACCATTTTATATTCTCACTTGCAGTATATGAGAATTTCAGTTTCTCCACAACTGACAACATTTTTTATGTCTTTATGATTATAACCATATTAGGGGGCATGAAGTTGTATCTCACTGTAGTTTAATTTGTATTTTCTAATAATCTAACAATGTTAAAACTATTTTCATGTGCTTTCTGGTCATTTGTATATCTTCTTTGGTGAAATATTTATTGAAATCTGCTATCCCTTTTTTTAATTGGATCATTTGACCTCTTAGTTTTCAGATTTCTTTACATATTCTGGATACAAGTCTCTTTACATATTCTGGATACAAGTCTCTTATTGGATATTTGATCTGCCTACATTTTCTCCCAATTCGTAGCCTGTCTTTTCACTGTCATGTTGGTAATTTTTTAAGTAAAAAAGTTACTAATTTTGATGATGTTTGACGTACCAAATTTTTCTAAATTTTTTTTTTGGTTCCTGATGTCAGATCTAAGAAATCTTTGTCTAACCCAAAGACACAGAGATTCACTCCTATTTTCTTCAAAGAGTCTTAGGATTTTAGGACTTATATTTAGCTCTAGGATCCATTTTTTTCCCTAATGTTTTTATGTAGTTTGAATAAGGGTCTAAATTCATCTTTTGAATGTGGATATCTAATTGGTACTAGTATCATTTGTGGTAAAAACTATTATTCCTCTATTAAATTGCCTTAGCACCTTTCTCAAAAATCAGTTGGCCATAATGTAAAAGTTTATTTCAGAACACTTAATTCTTTGCCATTGATCTATGTCTATCCTTATGCAAGTACTACACTGTCTTGATGACCATAGCTTTGTAGTAAGTTTTAAAACTGGAAAATGTTAAGTCCTCCAACTATGTTCTTTTTAAAGATTGTTTTGGCTATTTTTTTAATGCTGTTTTAAGAAACATTGGTTTATCCCTTAGGCAATGCTTATCACCTCTACCAGACTGTAAGCTTTTTTAGAGAGGGAAGTTTCTTTTACTTATTTCTGTATCCATAGCAGCTGGCACATTGTACAGATTCAAAATATGTTTGTTGAAGCTGTAATATTCACATCACACAAGATGGCATTATGACTACCCAATGCAATTATTTAATAGATGTTGATGAGATTCGATACACTGCATTAGAAAGAGGACTGGATTGAGAGATGAGCAACTCTGACTCTAGTCCCTGATTTATGATAGAATAGTATTTGACCTTGACAAAGTGAAGAGCTACTCATAGTCAGTTTCTGCATCTGTAGAGGTAAAATTAGTGCTAATTATTTTCTAGGATATCTTCTTAAGGTTCATTGTTGGTATAGTATGTCTTTACCAGTATAGTAGTCCTGCCCTTAGCTGAGCTTTTGCTTTCCACAGTTTCAGTTACCTGCAGTCAACCGTGGTCTGGAAGCAAATGATCCTCATTCTGACATATCATCAGAGTCAGTAGTAGCCTAATGCTATGTTAGAATGCTTACGTCATTCACGTTACTTTATCTTAAGACAGCCATTTATCTCCTCACAGCATCACAAGAAGTGTGAGCACAATACAGTAAGATATTTTGAGAGAGACCACTTTCATATAACTTTTATTACAATATATTATAATTGCTCTATTTTTGTTATGAGTTGTTGTTAGTCTTTTACTGTACCTAATGTGTTAAGTTAAACCTTATCATAGGTATGTATGTGTGTATCAGACCATCAAAACATCATATATATATATAGATAGATATAGATATAGGGTGGCATCTACAGTTTCAAGCATTCAACTGGGGGTCTTGGAACATATCCTCAGGATAAAGGGAGACTATTGTAGTAGGAAAAATAACATTTTTTCTAATTAATTGCTATGCGATAAGTGGTGTAATAAAAGAACAAAAGAAATGTAAAGGATGGGCATGTTCTCAAGGAATTTGTAATCCAGACAAGGTTATGGGTGGTACATATTTAAAATGATGCTTTATCTTTGACTTTCATAAACATCATTGTTATAAAGTATTATATGTTTTTTAATGCCTTACCTTTGATATGTATGGCGTGCTTTTACATTAGCATTCAGGTACTGAATAGAATTCTGAAGAATTCTGGTTATATTTGGCAAGTCATCAGTATCTTTGTTTTAACACACTTTGAATTTTCTTATTACTCAAGCTTCATGCATCAAGCATCGGGGTTTAGATACATTAGCATTCTTTTTTCCTAGGCCTTAACTTATGTTGCAGAACAATTATCTCACCTTTGTATCAGAGACTTTGGAAATGAGCATGGAGTTGTTTAAATCCAGTGCATTTCCTCTGCCCTTTGGTCAGAGTGTTGCATGCAATCTAAAAATGTGAGAGGAAGAGAGAAATGAGATGAATGATCTAAATATAGTAGCTTATTTCAGAGATCATTTACTATTACAGCAACCAAAGCAACCATTTCTCAAAAATTGCGAGTAGGCAGCTCTACTTTTATGCTCTGCATTATGATTTTTTCAATGACTACAAAAGCGGTATTTTAGCCCAAAGTCCTGTGGTTCGTTAGGGTGTATTTCTATAAGAGTTTGTGCCTGCCATCAGAAATTAGTTATTTTTTAATTAAGTAAAAAAACAAACAAACTAAAAAAAAACCTCCATGTGAGTTATTTCATTTTTCTTCTTTTAAAAAAGTTACCCTTCTAGGGACGCCTGGGTGGCTCAGTTGGTTGGGCGGCTGCCTTCGGCTCAGGTCATGATCCTAGTGTCCTGGGATCGAGTCCCACATCGGGCTCCTTGCTCGGCAGGGAGCCTGCTTCTCCCTCTGCCTCTGTCTCCCTGTGCTCGCTCTCTCTCTCCCTCTCTCTCTGACAAATAAATAAAAAAAAATTAAAAAAAAAAAAGTTACCCTTCTGCAGACATTCAGCCACAAGACAAGAACACTTGGAATGGACTGGAAAAACACAGGTTCTAGGTATGAATTAATTTATGTATTACCCGCAAAGGGTACATTGCACCAAATAGAATAAACACTTGATATTCCAAGTGATTTGGATTCAACCTTAATGATGGTAATGAATATTTCTTCTGTCTGTAAGGGAGAAAGTTTAGAGTAATACCCAAATTATCTGCTCAATGGAGAGGAATTTGGCCTGTATAATTAATTTATACATATTGCCATAAGGGCTTTACAACAATACCAGTTCTCTTATTAAATTTACTTTCTTAGGTCACTAGGGGACAAAAATTCGGACTGTTTTACTTGTGAGTGTTATGGGGAAAGGGAGGCGGTGTAGGGGAAGAGTATAGGAGTCTGCAGCTTGGTCAGCCAAAGCAAGGGGTTTGACTCTATCCAAAGAATGAAGGGAAGCCATTGAAAGATTTTATGCAGAAGAATGATGTATTCCAGGTGAAAATCACCTGGGAAACAGCAAGAGCAGTGTATTTGATGGAGCGTGATGCAGTTTCCAGGGTAGTCTTATTCTAACTCCCCATGTAATCTTCATAGTATGAAAATGGGATGGATATGAAAGAGTAAGTGGCTTAGAACCAAGCCAAGTCCTAAATTCCTACCCATCAAGGCATATTGCTTTTTTCCTAATGGACAGAGTAGGTTTTCAAGTGGCCAAGCCAGGGGCAGAAGTTCTCACAGAACTGCAGAAGGCACAGAAAGCATAGAGGGGTCAAGACGCTCATGCATGTGTCCCCCGAGTAGGATTGAGGCTGCTTTCCCCCTTCCTAGATGTGATGAAGCAAGAAATGTCTAAAAAGCCCGAAAATCACTGGGAAAAGAATAATATGGTATGCTTGAAGGAAAACTTCATTAGAGAATTTTTGGAGAACTTTGAGTCCTGATGGATGATTCCTCCTAGGGAGCCTGTGGTTTGGATGTCTGGTGTTATCAGCCTGATGGGCTTAGTACTCAGATTAGGAAATCATGGGAATTCATGGCCGGGATCACATGCTCATGCCTGCACATTGAAGACTTGGAGTTGGAGGGAAGGGAAGAAAGCAGAGAAGCAGCAACATGTGGGTTTGCTTGTGCACCGAGAAGCAAGGCTCACCCTATTTGGCCTCCTCCTCACTTCTAGAGCCTTCTTTGCTTTCAGAAGTGTTTGGAAAACCAAAACCATTCTAGTAGTTCATCATCGGGATGGATGTTTGAAGAAGTGGAGGATGCATTGTCAAGGATACAAGGAAGCAATGAAGGAGTGGGCTAGGTCAGAGATGCACAAAGCACTTTTAAGGATATAAAATTAGAAGGACTGGAAAGGTACTAAGGACTCTCTTATTTCCCTTCCTCAGTCTTTTTTTTTCCCCCCCTTCTGTCTTCCTTTCCTTCCTCCCTGTCTTCTTTTTTTGTTTCTCTTAAAAAGTATTCATTATAAGCGCAATAGAATACTGACTTAATTGCTGCTGGTGACACAAATGATCTTGGGGAAAAAAGCATATAGTCTTGAAGATTACCCCCAGAATGATCCTCATTTTTCATCCCATCCATTGATGCTGATTAAAGTCTGACTGATGACTCGTCTCCCGGCTTCTCTGATGGGATTGATGGCTCTGAAGTGATCTTTGTATCTGCTTCTGGATTACTTCATGCTTATTTGTTACATGGGTACTTTTTTTTCCTTTGAAAGGAAAGGATAATATCAAGATTTAATGGTGTTGAATCACATTATCATCTTTGACTTAAGAGGCCTGGGGTAATAAGGTGAAGGACCACAAGATGGGAAAGAATATAAATCATCTAATTAAAAGAAAAAAATCCTGTGCTTTGCATATTTATTCAAAGAGCACGCCCCTAGATGTATCATGTGGTCATTTTGAATTAGAGCTGATTTTAGGGACCAGTAGAATTATTAATTCCTTGAGGTCAATACTGTATCTTTTTGTCCCAAATATTTCATGGAGGGTGATATACTTAGCAGGCTTTCATTAAAAAGTGAGTGAGTGAGTGACTGTCTTCAGAGTGAGAAACAATTTAGCACAGAGGGAGTTAAGATCAGTGTGTTTGAGTTTTCGGAGTAAAAATTAATCATTGCCCTTTCCTTATTCTGAGGTCTGAAATAGCCAAGAATTCAGGAACAGGAATCAGACAGGTAGAAATTTAAATATCAGCTTTCTCACTAATATAACTTATTTGGAGACTCTGTCTTGACCTGCCACCAAAATCTGATTTCCTGATGCAAACCCCCATACCCTTGAATTAAAAAGGCTTCATTAGTCTGTCAGAGATGGATCACATTTTTCTCTTGAACCTTCTAATCCAATTCCTGCTTCTACTCCAGGTCTGGACATAGACTCTACTTCTGTAGGAGAGACAATCTCAGATGAACTTTTGAAGAAAAGGGGAGGTTTCAGGGGAGCCCCTGAGTTCACTGGGCTACAAGGGCCACGTTCCTTTTCCCAGTCTCTTCATTTCTGCTTCCAGAGAGAAGAGTTCTGGTGAAGAAGACCTGTGATTTGTTCCTTCCCATTTATAAAATACTTTCTTCTTTATGCAAATATAGGAAATAGGAATTAAGTAACCCCCATTTTTCTGCTCAAAAATGTGATGAAAAGGAAATATGAAATTTCTTAATGGACTTGGAAGATACCAGAGAAAGGTCAAAGTTATGTTTTAAGGCTATGAAATGTAACCTTTAGGCTCTGAATTAGAAGTGGGAGCCACTTGTAGCAAGCTCTGATTGTTTCTGACCTATTTTAAGAAAGTTATTTATTCAATACATAAAAATTTACTGAATGTATGTACTAATTTCTATTCTAGGTCAGAGGGACGGACCTTTGAACAGAGGGATAGCTACTTTGATCTCTTATAGACTATATTTTAATGTAAAAGACAGAAAATAAAGAGAAAAAAGTACATAGTGAAGTAGTGATTAGTACAGCAAGTACTATGAAGAACTAGCTGCGTAGGTGACATTTGAGCAGGAAACAGAATGAAATGAGGGAATCAATAAGGCAAAGTTCTAGGACAGATATTCCAGCTAGAGCTAATAGAAAGTACAAAGTAACTTGTGATGGGAAAGTGGTTTATATGGAATGAATAAGAATAGATAATTATTATTATTATTATTATTATGTTTCATATGTTAGTCACCATACAGTACACCCTTAGTTTTTGATGTAGTGTTCCATGATTCGTTGAGTGAAATAGAAGGAAGAGAGAAAAAGGTCTGGTATTCTGGTTTTTCAAATAAAACAAAAAAATTATTTTTCCTGAAGGTATTAGAAAATCACTAAATGGTTGGAACATAAGAGGAACATGATCGAATGTAGTTTTAAAAATATGTCACCGGATGCTTGCAGTAAAATTGTCATAACGGTGTCAGAATGGAAGCAGCAAGACACCATCAAGAGAATGCTCTAGGGGAAAATGTGGTGTATGCAATCGAGAAGCATTTGTGGACAATGTAGTCCTGGGATGTGCCATTCAGGAGTTTTCAGGAGATGAAATAGACGAAACAGGGAAATAGCCTAAAAGCAGCAATAAAAAGCAAGTAGTACACACATTCTACCTCCAGGTATTTAGAGTAGAGAAGAGAGAAAAAAAAAGAAAAGAAAAGAAAAGAAAAAAAAAAACAGCCTCAAAGATAATAAGTATTTAAGGCAATTAACCATCGAGTAGTTGCTGTGCTCCTACCATATATGGGATGGCATTGTGTTCGGCTCACAAGTTACTGCTGTAAGTTGGACTCATTTTCCAAATACTGTGGTCAAGTATTGGCTCTCAGAGTGACAAATCAGGCATGTTGCTGGCGAGGAAAAATCAGTGCAGGTAATAGATCTACCCCCGGCTACCTATGAATTTTGGACAAATCTCTTAATTATCTTCTCCTTCCTGTGAAAGATGAATGGGCAAATGATTGAAGCACAGAGATTTTCAGAGTTTGATTGAGATGAAGTAGTTTTGCAGAACTGGTATTACACACTCCAGAGGTGCTTGCATGAATAAATGATAATCACTGTTATCAAAAAATTACCCCTATGGTTGTGTATATATTTCACAGAAACATAATATCACTACTAATAACTGTTTATTCAGGCACATAGCAGATTCTAGAAAGTGATGAAATACTTTCTAAACATTAGTAACTGGTATGCATATCAAAATTTCACGAAGAACTCCAGGCATGCTGCTACTTATCCTTCTCTATTCTAGAATTAAAAGAACATCTTTGAAGTTATTTTCATGTTAATAAAAAA
>PISX010005125.1:0-111681 GCA_004024625.1 Mellivora capensis | reverse complement strand
TTTTGTAGCAACATGGACGGGACTGGAAGAGATTATGCTGAGTGAAATAAGTCAAGCAGAGAGAGTCAATTATCATATGGTTTCACTTATTTGTGGAGCATAACAAATAACACGGAGGACATGGGGAGATGGAGAGGAGAAGGGAGTTGAAGGAAATTGGGGGGGAGATGAACCATGAGAGACTATGGACTCTGAAAAATAACCTGAGGGTTTTGAAGGGGCGGGGGGTGGGAGGTTGGGGGAGCCTGGTGGTGGGTATTGTGGAGGGCACGCATTGCATGGAGGACTGGGTGTGGTGTAAAAGTATGAATTCTGTTATGCTGAAAAGAAATTTAAAAATATATATTAAAAAAATAAAAAATAAAAAATTTTTAAAAATGTAATAAATTGCTGAAGATCAAGTATGGGATAGCAAGAGAATTATGAAACCCATTTTTAAAATTTTAACCTCTTTAATTCATGTTTTTTAGTAATGCTTACTTCTTACCAGAGAACTGAATTTTGCCTGTGAGCCAAGATGACATTTTTTTTTTCATTTAATGCGGGAGTTAAGTCTATTTACGTATATTGAAAGGAACAATATATTTAGTTATAATCTTCCTATATAATTTGTAAAGTTATATATGCATATATACCG
Organism: Mellivora capensis; assembly: GCA_004024625.1. Lineage (NCBI taxonomy): Eukaryota > Metazoa > Chordata > Mammalia > Carnivora > Mustelidae > Mellivora > Mellivora capensis. The sequence goes on along the minus strand of PISX010005125.1, from coordinate 111,044 downwards.
GGCAAATGCATAAATATAAATACAAATGTAAATATATAAAATTTTTTTAAAAAGGGGGCAGATGTGGAAAAAGCAATGAATGGGAAGATTTGGAATGGAGACAGGAGGAGAAGGCCATGTGAGTTGTAGGCCACAGGAAGGTGGAGGCCGTGTGAGTTGTAGGGCACAGGAAGTTACTCCTCCTGGTTCCCTGAGCTCTGCTGAAAGACTCAGCTCAGGGATTTGAATCAAATGAAAAGTCAGCCTGGTGAGGTTTGCTTTGAAAAACTAGATATATAGTTTCAATTCTGACATGCGGTAATTGGTTACATTATATATTTTTATTTTGTCCTCAGTTAAAATTAATAGGGCTCTAAGCTCAGGAGTCCACTTGAAATTCTCTCTCTCCCTCTGTCCCTCTCCCGACTCACGCTCGCTCACTCTCTTTTTCTCTCTCTAAAATGAATAAATAAATCTTTCAAAAAATATTTCTAGGGGCCATTTACTGAGTATATTGTACTATGCATAAAATTTTTAAATTTATTCTCCCAACAACCATATTATCATTTCTTTGCATAAACCATATTATCATTTCTTTGTATAACCATATTATCCTTTCTTTGTATCATATTATTATTTCTTTGTATAAAGAAACCAAGACTAAGAGAGGCTGACTAACTTGCCCAGCATCATACAGCAATATTAACTAAAAAAACTGAGATTTAACCCAATTCTTTCTAGCTCCAAAAAGTGAATTAAATGTGATATTATGCAAAACCAATGATTTCAGTTCTAAGTTTATAGAAATAGTGCTGTTTATACCTATTTTGGTTTTATTTTTTAATTTTTTTTTAATTTTTATTTCTTTTCAGCTTAACAGAATTCATAGTTTTTGCACCACACCCAGTGCTCCATGCAATGCGTGCCCTCCACAATGCCCACCACCAGGCTCCCCCAATCTCCCACCCCCCGCCCCTTCAAAACACTCAGGTTGTTTTTCAGAGTCCACAGTCTCTCATGGTTCATGTCCCCCTCCAATTTCCCTCAACTCCCTTCTCCTCTCCATCTTTTAAAAAATGTATTCATTTATTTTAGAGAGCATGTAAGTCAGGGGAGGGGCAGAAGGAGAGGCAGAGGCAGAGAAGCAGACTTCTTGCTGAGCGTGCAGCTGAGCTTGACACTAGATCCCAGGATCCCAAGATCATGACCTGAGCCAAAACCAGGAGTTGGAGGCGTAACCAACTGAGCCACCCAGGAACCCCCCCATTTGGGTTTTAAATTCAATCTGATTTAAATCTCTGATAATTTATTTACAATTGCTTTATTCAGATATATATGTTGTACTCACACACTCACAGCAGGAACATAATTGTGCACATTCCAATACCTGCCTACAACCTTGCAATGGAAAAAATACCTGCAATTCAATTTTTAAAAAGTAAAGAAACCCCACAGAATAAGAAAAGTGATCATTTTCCATAGAAAGTTAATAATATTGGGCACTGGGTGGCTGTCGGGGGTTTCAGAGGTTTCGAAGTGGTTTCAGTGAAGAGAACTGGATGGATGGCTTGCACCAAACTTATTTATTTGATATCTTACATGATTTTATTCCTCTTATTAATGACTCTTCTTTATGTTAAGTTTGTTTGTCATAGAAAACGGATTCAGTTCTAGACTTGCCATGCAGACATATGATAAATACGAGAGTCTTCCGTAATTTATTTTAGAGGACTCATGTTTAAATTCACAAATGTTTCCATCTTTTTTTACAGAAAGAGGTCAAGCTCATTCTTATTTAGTTCATTTTCATATTTGGAACCCTTTCTTTGTTTGAATCAAGTGAAAACAGTCTCTACACAATTCCTGTCTATCCCTTTAACATAGAGCGGCACCAGGCCCCTGGAGCAAAAGACTGTGGTGCTGGTTATGCCTTCAGATGGGACAAACTTAGCAAATTCTGTTGACTCTGATCACATAGCGGACTATATTCTGAGTGTTCACATAATGATTTAAACATTGAGCTTCCTCAGAAGCTTTTCTCAACAACAATTTTCTAGAGTCACAGAAAGCTTGAGAGTTTATGTAGTAATCTCTCTTCTGCCTGCAGGCAAAATTACCCTTACATTATCCCCCAATAGGTAGCTATAGCAATATGGGGGGGGGGGGAGTTTAAATGCTCTCATGTGTCCAATAAAAGCATTTACATAAGAAATGCCAGCAAAAACAGAAAGGGGGGGAAAAGATCATCATTATTTTTGAGAGGCTACTGACAAGTCTCATTTTTCCCCTTCCTTTGACTGGAAGCATTTTGTTCATTTTAGCTTATCTTTTCTTTCATACTGTTTTCTTTTCTGTCCTCCTTCTTATAAGTCTGATTATTTTTTCCAGGAAAACTAATGATTCAGGAAAAGGAGTGACAGTTTAAGGGCAGTTAGACTCCAGTGATAAAGTGAGGGGAGCTGCGTGTGTTTGCACACAGAGAGCGTTTATTTCAACCGTTCCAAAGCAGGGGCCTGGCTTCCCAGAACCGCCCTGGCCATCTGCTGCTCCATCAGGGTCAAGTCTGCTGACTGTCAACTGATTCACAGAAACTTTCCTGGCCCCTCGGGCTCACCAAGTTGATTTGGGTGCATTGAAATAGAAGCTAAGTGTGCATTTCCAATACGAAAGTCTGTACTAATCTGTTCCCAGCCTCTCTGGAGGAGAGGAGGTGTGGGGTAGTGTGGGATGGTGTGGAGTGGGTAATGAAGACAGACTTGAGACACTCCTTTCCCCAGGAGCCATGTTCAGTTCAGATTCCAGACTCTACTGGTCTGATGGTCTCTGGGAGCATCCTGAGTGACTGGGAATGTAGAAATGGGAGTCTGGGTCACCAAAAATTTCAGTCAAGTTGAGCAAATGAATGGGTTGGAGCGATGCTTCCGCCACTGGAAATTTAAAAACCACTAAGTCATAGTAAGTACCAGAGAATATTCTTGACTTTCAAATTCTTAAGCTACATTTATTTTATTTTATTTTTTCAGTGTTCCAAGATTCATTGTTTATGCACCACAGCCAGTGCTCCATGCAATCCCTGCCCTCCTTAATACCCACCACCAGGCTCACCTAATCCCCCACCACTCTCCCCTCCAAAACCCTCCGTTAGTTTCTCCGAGTTCACAGTCTCTCATGGTTCATCTCCCACTCAGATTACCCATTTTAATGGGACCATAAGATAAAATGAGGAAGGGAGTCCCTTCCTCCTGAAGTTTGTATTCTGATGCATAGTCATGCATCCCTCTTCTGGTCATACCTGTGGGGTCTACACCAATAGGATTGTTCCCATCCCTCAGGAAGACCTCATCCAAAGCATATGATATAATTTGGAGAAGCTGCCATCCATTCAACTTACAAGCTATGAATTCCTCATATATGCCCCCAGCTTTGTGGAAACCCATCTTCCAGAGCAAGCTAACCTTCTGCTCTCTTCCCTACATCATGGCATTTTGTTCCCTCATCTCTCCAGATCATTGCCATGTCCTTCCTGGCCTCCAACTCAGGGAAACAATGTTTGGGGGACCTGAGACCCCTTCATTCTTTCTGCCTTTCTTCCATGTACATCTTCCTCAAATTCTGCTCTCTTCCATTCTCTCCTTGGTTGTTGAGCATAGCTGGAGAAATTAATACACTATGCCAAAAAGTCTTGCATTGTTTACTTGGCCAAAAGTGGTTGCTTCCTTCCCAGGACACCTACAGGCTGTGTCCCTCTGCTACGACAGCCTGCTCTTACTGCCCTCCTTTGTTACTTGTTCGTGTCCCTCACACACTCCTTCAGGAAAGTGTTCATCTTTTTGTCCCTCATAGTACCAGATCCATATGTAGCAGATAACACATATGTAATTAATAGAAGGTATTTGATATTTATGAAGTCAAGTAGAAAAGTCTGAAGAGGAGATGGTTTGATTATTGCTGGAAAAGCCCTTCCAGACGAGAATGTATGTGAGCCGAATCACACACTTACCGCTCCTTGTATGTAAACCCTAAAAGAGCACATTGCGAGGTCTGTAAGTAAAGAACAGTGTGCTCTATTTCTCTTGAAGTTCCCACATTGCTAAATAATCCACCTAACCATAGAATGAAAACAGATGCTAAAAGTGGGTCCACAGACTGCCTACCTCAGAATCACCTAGGGAGGGTCATAAAATATAGTTTCTTGGACTGTAGCCAGGACGCATTGAACCAGAACTGCTGGAGCACAGATATATGGGACTTTAAGAATTCCCAGTGTAAGGGGCACCTGGGTGGCCCAGTCAGTTAAGTGTCCAACTCTTCATCTTGCCTCAGGTCTTGATCTTAGGGTAATGAGTTCAAGCCCCACTCTGAGCTCCATGCTGGATGCGGAGCCTAATTAAAAAAAAAAAAAAAGAATTCCCAATGTAATAGGTTCGGGAACCAGGAATCTAGCCCAATTTTCACAATTTACAGATGGATAGACTGAGGGAAGGCCAAGGAATTTAAGTGATTACCTAAGATGGAGCAGCAAGAAGAGTCTGACATTCTTTCCATCCTTGAATTGACTTTGCCCATGCCTGGATGTTTCTCTTACAGACCTTGCATCCTTCAGCCTCCCAAACAGGTCTCCTTGGAGACGACGTGCAAGCTTCAGCTGCACTTTCTGCCTGGGGCTTGTCTGAGTCTCGCTACGTTCATGCGTGCGCAGGCCATAGCTTGCAGGAGGGTGTGCTCCCTGAGGCATAGCTCAGCCAGCGGGCGTGGGGGTGGGGTAAGTTGGGGAGCTGATATCTCTCACCTTCACCCTTTCAGCAGATAATTCTGAAAAGCATTTTATGTGCTCCTGAGAAAGTCCTGGTGACCAGCACATAATGCCTCCTTGTATCCTCTTCCTGTTTTCCTGCTTCCCTTTCCCTGGTCTTCGTGTCTTCTCTCTGGAATCACTTCTGGATGTAAACATTCTGCACACAAGCCCTTGTCTTCTGTTCCATCTTTCAGAGAACACGGACTAAAACAGGCCCTTAGGGTGGGATTCTGGAGCCAGATTTGATGGCAATGAAGATCCCATGGCTGGTAGGCACCATGCCCTGGCATCAAATTGCTGACTTTTATCTGGTCAGGCCATGTGGTAGCTCTGGCAGTTGAGTGATTTAGGGACAATATAAGTATAACTAAAACAGTTATCATGATCATGGACATACTTGGATTTATTTAACTTCTTAGAAGCCTTGAAAAATAAAAGTGGTAGGCTTAAGATTTAGCAACGTGGCAAGAACACTGACCCTCACACCTTCCTGAGGTGGCTCCCAGGCCAGAGTGATGTCCTCCAGGGAATGAGAAAGAGATGGTACAGTGTTGAGGAAGGGTGAGAAGTTTCGGAAAAGTGGAAATATTAATTTGGATTTATTACGTGATGCCAATATACCCAGTTGGGAGACCCTGAAGAACACTCCCTTCACTAAGGCTAGTAACAAGTCTCTTGGGGAAAGGATGCTGGTATCATTCAGTAGCACGGGGTGGCTGACCCCTGAAATCTGGGGTTGGCAGTAGATGTAGCTATGAAAATGGATTTCCTTAGATCAGTTGGGATTACAGGTACCAGAATGACAGCGGCCATGGGGCAGGACAAAACTGTAAAGAGCAACGTGACAAAAATCGCCTTAAAGAGGAAGAAGGAGAGTATGGAAGTTTGTGTTCCTTGAACCACAGGAACGTGGTCGGGCAAAGGTGAGTCTCTTGTGGTGTTTCAAGTCCAAGGGACAGACGAACAGCTGATTTAGGCTGTTGCTTGAGTCGTAGAACAAACTAAAACTGAAGCTGATGAGATGTCCAAGTTATATTTTCAGAAGGTCACTTTGTGTTGTAGAAAATAGGACAGAAGTAGCAAAGGTAGTTATAGGAAGAGCAGTTCAGGGACTGGCACTTCCCATTGATGAGAATTCCCAGAGAGACAACGCAGAAGAGAAGGTAGGACTAGAGGACCAATCAGAGACCTCTAGGGCTCACCCAAGCCAACTTCTGGTACAGGAAAAATTCAGTAAGGAATCGGAGAATGTGTAGCCAGTGAGATTAAAAGATGACCAAAGGACTGCAGTGTTGAGACAAAAGTACTTATTTAAACAGGAGAAATTTAAAAAGGGCCAAGTGATGGACTGTATTAAATCCTGCTGAGAGGGTTAGTAATAGCCAAGGACAGAGAAATGACTCGTGGATTTGGCAAAATGGAGGTCAGTGATGATGTTGACAAGAGTAGTGTCAATAGTTGGGTAGAGAAGCCCGTGGGAGTCAGGTGGCGTTACCACCATCAGTAATAGAGTGGGACAAGAAAAACTCGGGTTCTAACCTGCAAATACGGTCACATTTGTTACAAAGAAGCTACTAATCCTATTCAAAAACTTTTGTGCTATGTTTGGTACTTTAAGATATTTAGGGGGGAAAATGATTTGATTTCCTAAAAAGATGTGGTGATAAAATGGAGGATCCATATCCTAAGAAAAAGCAATTCCACATAAGTCATGAAGGATTTGCAGACTGAGAACATTATGTGTCTCTCTTTTGAGAGTGGAAGTTTAGAAATTTCAGTGGTAATGATTAACAAAACAAACCAGGTGTTGATCTGGAGAAAGCGATGGATGAGAAATCACATGGGGATGGGGGATAGTAGAAAGAAATGCAACTGAAGCCAAGAAAATGTCCTGAGGCCACCACGAAGGTGAGAGATCAGTTTAATTGGGTAGGATTTAACATATTTAATAGTAAGAAGAATATACTATTTGAACTTTGGAATATTCCAGTTTGCCTTTGTTTTTACTATTTAATTTTTTTTTTAAAAGTGGAAGTCACAAAAATAGGCTGGTAATAAAAATTTATATTTGTGAAGACAAAACACATGTAAATATAATTCTCCATGTAGCACCTGAATAAATTAGTCATCTTGGCGAGCAGGGCATGGAAAGATAGAAGGCAAACGTTCCACAAGGATTCTATTTTCAAACCATAAATACATGGAGAGAAAATAAATGTGTTAATGAAATTCAAGTTGATTTACTTGGAAAAACTTTTGTAGCCGTTATTACACTTTATAGTATTTTCAGGTCAGGCAATATGGTCATCATCCAGTCTTACTTGTAGCCAGTCATGAACACTCGAAGGCCAAAAGATGCCTTGGGGTACACTAGGAATTTTGTTCATGCTATCTAAGCAGAAACGGAGCTGATATTTTTAAAGGCTAAAATATTTTATAGATTTTAAGTAATGATGTTCTAGTTTTCTCCACAGAATGAAAGCACAAAGTTGTGTCTCCAATGAGGTGGGAATATTTCATTTAACTTACATAGACTGTCCAGAAGGGGGGCCTTCCCTCTGACCTGCCCCTTTCTGCAGGGTTAATGATTATCCCAGGAGAACCACTATTTTTCCAGAGCAGATTCTGTTTCATTTTTGGTCTAGCCACATTTAGTGTCTCTGAATCATGAACTTCAAACCCATGGAGAGAAACTCGTGTTGGCTTATTGTGTTTAGAGGTGTAACTGAAATCGAGTTCACTAGAGAGTCTACATTTAACTGTTTTACAGCTTTGTTGCAATACTTTCCCTTCAATCTTTGTCAATCATAACTTGCTGTAAAAATTAATGTCTACAGCAGTAAGCCAAAGCTAGAACATACATCGTGTTTAACTTTACATTTTATTCCCAAACCCGACCTACTATTCGAGTAAAATTCAGTCTTTGGCAAGTCACAGTATAATTTGAATTGCTCAAATCCTGGTCTTTATACCAGAAGTGAGGCTCAATTAATGTTTAAGTGCTAATTCCTCTCATCAAAGAAAAAGGCTACAATAAAGACGTTTGTTATCTGAACAGTTAAAAAAGCTTTTTCCTGGTTCTTGTCTGTATTAAACATTAGCTGGATTTGCCATTTTTTAAAAGATTTATTTATTTATTTTAGAGAGAGAACATGAGCAGGAGAGGCAGAGGGAAAAGGGGAGAGCATCTACAAGCCTGAGTGCTAGCCTGAGCCTCATGCAGGGCTCGATCCCAGGACCCTGATATGAGCCGAAACCAAGAGTTGGTCACTTAACTCACTGTGCCACCCACGCACCCGGGGCTTTGCCTTTTCTTTAAAAAAGTAAGTAAATGTAGAGTATGTGTCAAGCCACCTACTCTAGGTTTCCTTCAGATTTGCTATAGTGCATATGCAAGATGTAAGTGTGAGCATGAGGTGATAAACACATGGCATTAATAGATACTGAATGTCTTGGGAAATAAATGGGGTCTGGTCTCAACTTTTCACAGGCAAAGGGGCTTGGCGAGAACCACATTTGTGTGGGCTACTCTCTCTCACGTGATAGGAACAAAGAACAGCCAAGGGTCTGGAACCCAGCAGTCAGCATCTCAGAATCTTTGGGTTGCTTGCCCAAACGTTTTTCATTTCTGTCCTCAGAGAAGTTGAATGCACTGCAGAATTATGTGCAACTCTCCAATTTATCTCGGTCTGGCAGCCAGAAAGTCCACGATTCCTGGAAGTTGTTGGACAGAATGATTTGAGGCCACCTAAAGGCCTGTTTGTCTGCTTTAAGGCAAGTTTGAAACTGACCATTCCCTTGGGAAGACAGAACTACATCCCACTGATCGCACGGGTGTTTCAAAGCATATAGTAAACACAACTAATCGGGTTAGGGTGATATGAAGCCAAAATAAACCCTTTGCTTGCCTGAGCCATAGGTACTGAAATCGTCTGAAGAACAGCCATAAAAGACAATATGTGCACTGAACGAAATTAGACTGAAATCACTAGAATGCCCCAGGTTTCTCTAGTATTTTCTAGAGAAATGCCATTTTGAAGACAAGGAAATTTTTTCTTAAATGAATAGTTTCCCCATCTGCAATGTGTTGGTAAGATTGTTACCTACCTCTTGGGCTTATCATGAGGCTGGATGAGACGACACATGGTGCTCCATGCCAAATCCTGAACAGCTAATTGAATTTAAATCAGAATAAAAGGTAGATACATAGATCTGAAATTATCTTTTGAATCATTTGGCCATCCTGGAACAGAAGAGTGATCAACTGGTGTTTTCATGTCAATAGAATTGCTTTAAGATTTAACAAGTTTCAGTGACACTAAGGACTGTAAGCAAAGTTCCCACCTGAGCAGGTGGGAATGCTACGTATTTTTTTAAAGAATTGCTTCCTATTTACTCTGCTTTTCTAAATTTCCATGACTTGTTATTGTTTTAAGGGGTTGTACTTTTTTTTTGCAATAATTATAGATTCTTAACAAGTTGCAAGTCCAGTGCAGAGAATCCCTGTGTACTATAGTAAATATCAAAACCAGAAAAACAAACATTAGTACAAGGTGTGGATTTTACCCCATGTGCATATGCATACAAATGCCATTTCAGAATGAAACGTGGTGAATTCTCTCCACACAAGGAGTGATCACCCATGGCCCCCATCTGATGCTATAATACACTGAAACTGTCAAATACCATGAGGACCATGAAATCTGACATCAGAAACCTGTAGTTCTTGCCCTAGCTTAGTCATTCACGAGCTAGTTAGCCATGAGCAAGTGCCTCAGTCACTTTCTGCCTCAGTTTCCTCATTTTTACATGGGCTGGTTGTTAGTACCAGATGATTTAATAGTTGTGAAAATTCTCAGTGAAGTCAAACACCATGAAAATGTCAGGGGCTGTTACTAGCTAGGAGGAGTAACACTCGGAATCCCCGTTCACCACTGAACCTCACTCCTCTATCACAAGGTGCTGCTCTAGCTGTGACAGGTGGAACTGAGGACTGGGACTTTTAACTCTCTTCATCTTAAGTAAGATCTGGGAAAATCAAGGACCAGCTGGGAGTCAGGACTCTCTTCGCCTTCACGAGCATGGGTTGAATGGGTCACTTCTACCTGGTTGAGTATAGAAGTACTTAAAATCTTAGTCACCCAAAAGTGTATCTTCTATTGTCTGTGATAGTTCTGTGTAATCTCATTTGGGTCACTTTGAAATCGCTAAGTCAGCCCATGACCAAAATGGACTTTTGCCACTCCTCTGAAAACCTTTTTGTAGCTCTTATGAAGCTCATGAAACTGTAAAACAATTCTGGCCAAAATTATTGCACTAAAATTAAAATATTTGAAACTGTAACATGGTTTGCATCATTAGAAAATCAAAAAACACTTGAATATTTGAGGGCAATGTAAGTAATTTTTCATGACCAAACTAAACACAAAAATGTAGTATATAAAGTATTTATTGACATAAGAAGATGTTTCACATGTGTAATTACCTGAAAACAGAACAGTTTAAAAACTGTTTTATAATTGAAACATTTATAAAGCAATATATTCAGTATCTATTCATAGAAAAAATCTGAAAGACCATGCACCAAATTGTTACAAATGTCTTATTTTGGACTTATTTTCATTTGTTTCTCCCCAATTCCTGCAACGAGTATATATTCTTTTTTTATTATTATTACGTTCAGTTAGCCAACATACAGCACATCATTAGTTCTTGATGTACCATTCAATTATCTCATCAGTTGTGTATAACACACCATGTTCATCACAACACATGCCCTCCTTTCTCTTATAATTTGTTACATTGTTGTAAAATTTGGGTATGACAAAATTTACTCATTTTAAGTATGAAATTCAATGAGTTTTGAAAATGCACAGAGTAATGTAAGCACTAGCACAATATAGAGAACATTTCCATCATGTCCCCCAAAGTTTTTTTGGTAACCACCACCATCATCCCCAGACAATCATTGATCTGTCTCTGTCACTATAGTTTTGCCTTTTCCAGAATTTCATAGAACTGGAATCATACACTATGTGGTCTTCATGTCTGTTCCTTTTTCTCCTTCATGTAACATAATTCTTTTGCGATTCATTCATGCTGTTGTGTTTATGAGTAGTTCAGTCCTTTTTATTGCTTTGTCGTAAAATACTATATGTATACACAATGATTTGTTTATCCACTTACCAACTGAAAGACACTTTAGTTGTTACCAGGATCGGTTATCATGAAAAAAGCTGTTATTGAACATTTGTGTACAAGGCTTTGTAGACATCTGAAGTACAAGTGCTTTGTTAAATAGTAAGTGTACATTTATTTTTAAAAATGCCTAAACTGTTTTTCAAAGTGACTATCTCATTTACATTCCCATCAGCAATATAGGGTTAGCAATATAGGAAAGTTCCCATTTCTTCACATCCTCTTCAATACTTGCTTTTGCCAAGTCTTTTTAATTTTAGGTATTGTAGTAGTTAGGTGATGGCATCTTTTGGTTTTTCTAACTTTCATTGTATTTTCCCAATGCAAGTATCCTTTTGTGGTAATGTGTCTGTTCAAATCTTTTATCAATATTTTTATCAGATTGTGTGTCTTCATAGTATTGACTTTTGAAATTTCTTTATAAAGTCTATATACAAGTACTTTATCAGACATATTTTTCCCCCAGCCTGAACCTCACATTTTCAGGCTTTTAAAAAAATTCTTATCTATTTATTTTTAAATTACCATACAATTAACACTCAGTATTATGTTAATTTCAAGTGTACAACATACTACTTCAACAATTCTATATATCACTCAGTACTCATCATAAGTACACTTTTAATCCCCTTCACCTATTTCACCCATCCCCCACCCATCTCCTTCTTGCAACTACCAGTGTGTCCTCTACACTTAAGATCCTGGTTTTTTGTTTGCCTTTTTGGTTTTTTTAAAGTGTTTTTGGAGAAGTGTCTGTTCATGTCTTCTGCCAATTTTTTGACATGATTATCTGTTTTGTGTGTGTTGAGTTTGAGGAGTTCTTTATAGATCCTGGATATCAACCTTTTGTCTGTACTGTCATTTGCAAATATCTTCTCCCATTCCGTGGGTTACCTCTTTGTTTTGTTGGCTGTTTCCTTTGTTGTGCAGAAGCTTTTCCTCTTGATGAAGTCCCAAAAGTTCATTTTTGCTTTTGTTTCCTTTGCCTTTGGAGATGTGTCTTGAAAGAAGTTGCTGTGGCTGATATCAGAGGTTACTGCCTATGTTCTCCTCTAGGATTCTGATGGATTCCCGTCTCACGTTGACGTCCTTTATCCATTTCGAGTTTATCTTTGTGTACGGTGTAAGAGAAGGGTCGAGTTTCATTCTTCTACATATAACTGTCCAATTTTCCCAGCACCATTTATTGAAGAGACTTTTTTCCACTGTATATTTTTTTCCTGCTTTGTCAAAGATTATTTGACCGTAGAGTTGAGGGTCCATATCTGGGCTCTCTACTCTGTTCCACTGGCCTATGTGTCTGTTTTTATGCCAGTACCATGCTGTCTTGGTGATCACAGCTTTGTAGTAAAGCTTGAAGTCAGACAATGTGATGCCCCCAGTTTTGTTTTTCTTTTTCAACATTTCCTTATCAATTCGGGGTCTCTTCTGATTCCATACAAATTTTAGGATTGTTTGCTCCAGCTCTTTGAAAAATACTGGTGGAATTTTGATCGGAATGGCATTGGAAGTATAGATTGCTCTAGGTAGTATAGACATTTTAACAATGTTTATTCTTCCGATCTGAGTAGTAAAGAGTCCTAATTTTGAAGAAAGCACAGTTATCAAGTATTTCTGTTATAATTCATGCTTTTCCTGTTACATCTGGTGTATCTTTGCCTAACTCGAGATTAGAAAGATTAATTTCTTCATTTTCTTACAGTGTTAAAATTTTAACTTTAACATTTATGTCTATGATGCATTTTCAGTTATTTTTATTTTTTTGGTATATGGTGTGAGGTAAGGGTAAATTGTTTTACCTGTATAGATACTCAATTATTCTAATAATATATGTGAGAAAAAATATTCTTTCTCTTTTAAATTACTGTAGCACATTTGTCAAAAAATTAATTATGTGGATTTATTTCTGGAATCCATTTAGTTCCATTGGTTTATATATCTATCCTTACACAAATATCTCATTGTGTTGATTAGTGTAGCTTTATTATACATATCGTGTGTTTTAAATCCTCCAAATTTGAGCTTTATCAAAATTGTTTTGGCTATCCTACATTCTTGAACTTGCATGTAATTTTACAATCTGCTTGTAAATTTGTACAAAATACTCTCTTGGAATTCTGACTAAAGTTATATTAAATCTTTAGACCAATTTGAAGACAATTGACATTTTAACAATAAGATTTCCAATAAATGACTTGACATTTCTCTTTATTTATTTAGATGTTCTTTAAATTCTCTCAGTAATGTCTGCTGTTTTCAGTGTATGGATATTGCTATAGTTTATAAAATCTATCCTTGAATATTTCAAGTTTCATGATTCTATTGTAAATGACACTATATTTATTTCTACTTTAATCTCAATTGTTTATTGCTAGTATGTAGAAATATAATTGATTTTTTAATATTGACCTTGCATCCTAAGACATTTCTATGCTTACTTTTTAATTCTAGTAAACTTTAAAAATAGATTCTTTAAGATATACACTATATAGACAGTTATGCTGTCTGTGGAAAAAAAGGGGTTCTTTAACTTTTAAAAAGTCTATATATGTTGATTTTCCCCTTTACTTCTCTAGATAAGCCCCACAGCACAATATTAAATGGAAGTGGTAAGAGCAGGGCTGCCTGGACGGCTCAGTGTGGACTCTGGATTTCGGCTGGGGTCATCATCTCAGGGTCAGGAGATCCAGCCCCATATGGAAGCATGGAGTCACCTTGGGATTCTCTCTCTCCCTCTGCCCCCCCCCCCACAATAAATAAATAAATCTTTTAAAACAAGCAGGAAGAGCAGACATCCTTGGCTTATTTCTGATCTCAGAGGAAGAACAGTCCCAACTACTCTGCAGAGTGGGAGCTATGGGAGCTTTGGGAATTTTTCTTCTACTCCTGATTAGTTACCTTACAATGATATTGAATTTTGTCAAAATGTTTTCTGCATCCCTTGGCTTGATTATATGTTTTTTCTCTTTCTCTTTTTAGTCTCTTAGCATAGTGGACTACATCAATTGATGTTTGGACGTTAAGACAAACTTGTGCACCTGGGGAGAATTACACTTAGACACAATGAATTCTCCTTTCTATGCACTGCTTATTCAATTGACTTATATTTTGTTTAAAGACTTTACTGTCTATGTTCATTTTTGTGGTTTTCTGGTTTTGCAATCTTTTTATCAGCTTTTCATATCAGAATAATGCTAATCTCATAAAATGGTAGTTGAAATATTCTTTTCTCTTCCCTTTTCTGGAACTGTTTGTATAGATGTTTTGTTTTATTGTGTTTGTTTAAATATTTGGCAGAATTCACCAGAGTGAATTCTGGGGTTTTCTGCTTTAGAATGTTTTACCACAAATTTAATTTTTTCTAATAGATAATAAGATATCAAAGTTTTATGTTTCTTCTTGAGTGAACTTTAGTAATTTGTGTTTTGGGTGGGGAATTTGTCCATTTAAGGTATCAAATTTACTGACCTTCATAGTATTCCCTTGTTAATCTCTTATGCCTGCAGTACTTGTAGCCATGTCCTCCCTGTTGTTCCTGAATTGGTAATTGGTACTTTGGGGATTTTCCCCTTATCAACGTTGCCAGAAGTTTATCAGCTGAAAGAATCAGCTTCTTGCTTTTCATTTTCTCTATTGTTTTATTTCTCTTTTATTGACTTCCATGCCTATCTTTATTTTTCCTTCTTCATAATTAGTTTGTATATATCTTGAGATTTCGCCACCCATACTCTGAAGCTTTATTATTAAATAAATACATACATAGGACGGATAGTATTCTTGATTAATTGATCCATTTGTCATTACAAAATATCTCACTTTATACCTGATAGTATTCCCTTTTCCGAAGTAAACTTTGATATTAACATATAGGAATATCGTGGAGATATTGTCGGTTCCATTCCAGATGTTTGCAATAAAGTGAGACAAAGGAATTTCTCAGTTTCCCAGTGCATATAAAGACAGGTAACGTGTATGTTATGTACACATATAAAAGTTATGATCACACAATACTAGTCTATTAGGTGTGTAATAGCATGTCTAAAAACAATGCACATGCATTCACTAAAAAACACTCTGTTGCTCCAAAACGTTAACCATCCTCTGCGCAAGCCGCAAGTCATACCCGCTGACCGCGGATCACCGCCACAGATACAGTAGCAATGAAAACGTGCGGCTGGGCCCGGTGCCAGGAGCCCTCGCGGGAGCCACAGCCCCTCCCCTCCCCGCAGGAGCTGCGCAGCAGGGGACGCCCACCGGGGGAGCGGCGGTGGCCGCGGGAGGCGAGCGGCTGCCAAGGCTGAGCTCCCGACGAAGACGAGCCGCAGACCAGCTGCCCACGGCGGGCTGCGGGCGCCTTGGTCTCCCCGCCGCGCCTGGACCTGGCGCGTGACCTGCGCGTGAGGTCGTACGCAGTGCCCTGGCCCGGGCGCTGGGGCTGCTGCTCGGGGCCCTGACTGCCCAGGGGACGGCCTGTACCCGGCCTGTGGCGGGGTCACGTCCGTTGCTGTCTTCCTCCGGCTGGTGACAACGGTCTTCCACGTCCTCTACCCGTTCCAGCTGCATGCGTGGCGTCCGTGGCGCCCTGGCCGCTGGTGCTGATGCCATTTGCGGGGCCCCGCCGCTCCTGCCTTCACCGCCCCCGCCCCCGCCCCCGCTCTGCGGCCCCGAGCTGGCGTTCCTGGGGGGCACCTGCCCGACGACCTGTGGGCAGCGGCCTCCGTGTTTGCGCGTGTGGTGGTGATCGCCCCTGGGGCGAGTGCTTTCTGCGGCGTCGCGGACCAGCAGGCGCAGGGCTGGGGGCCGCGCGCAGACCCCCTGTGCCGCCGCCCCCCGGGGGGCTGACGGCCGTAGCCAGGTCCCAGCGTGGGGCGACCCACGAGCCGTGGCCGGGGACCTTCGTGGAGTCGGCCTGGAAGGGCCAGCGCTTGCTCTGCGCGGCTCAGCGGACTCGGGCTCACCCAGCCCCTAAGGAATCGGGGTCCTTCCTCCAGTTTGGCGCCGGCTTGCACGCACTCGGGCTGGGAAGACACCAGCGGCTGAGACCACCCGCCCGCCCCCCATATTTGAGGGAAGGTGGGGGGCACACAAGGCTCTCTGCTTTGCCTTGGGAAGACCGCAGCGTCCACCGCTGGGGCCCAGACTTCTCGCCAGCACTGAATACACTAGCAAGGGCTCCAGGCCTGCACCCCTGATCGGCCTCAGAAGAACCCTGACAGGCCGCCTGTGTCCGTCTTCGTCTCTGGGTCCCAGATGCAGAGCATGCTCTGGGGTCCTGTCTGAACCCCTAAAACGCGAGTCTGCTTTGACCCGCCCCAAGACAGCTGGCTGCTTCTAGGGAGACATCGTGGAGAGAGGGTCATGATTTCTGACCGCAGATCTTCTCCTGCCTTTCCAACGTAGCAGTTATTTAAAGCAATGGGTGTTAAGCAGATTCTCAGTGATGAAAAATCTGGCCAGATTTCCCTCCCTCATCCAAGCCCTTGTTTATAATACTCCCTTGGGAGAAGCTAACAATGCCAGCTGCGTCCCTGACATGAAGGAGGGTGAGAAGCAAGATTTTGTCCTGCGCTCCGTGGGGACTTTGCTCTCTTTGGGGTTTTTTGGTTTTTGCTTTTAAACAAAAATAAAGATGGAAGAACTTACTTGGAGAAAAAATGAAGAAGCTTGAAACATTGCCAGAAGTACCAAAATGTGACACGGAGACATGAAGTGAGCGAATGGTGTTAGAGAAATAATGCCAATAGACTCACTCAATGCAAGATTGCCACAACATCCAATTGGTAAAAAATTCACAGTATTCGTGAGGCACAATAAAAGGAACCGTAATAAATAAGGACATGCCTGTAGCTGATTCGGATTTCTTTTGATTAATGTTTGCATAGTGCATTTTTACCCTTTTTTCTTTAAAAAAAAAAAGCACACAATTTGTTGGCTAACTGAACAATAATGGAAAGTTTTTTTAAAAACAACTACTTTTAAAAATTGAGTTATCAGAAGTAAAATTCAGTCATTTAAGTGAACATTTCTGTGAGTTCTGACAAATGCCTATGGCCATGTAACCACTGTTAATACCAGATACAGAACATTTCCATCAACCTCCCAAATGCCTTCCCGCTCCTGTGTCATCAGCATCTCCCTCTATCCCCAGCCTCTGGCAAACCCTGATCAGTTTTCTGAACCCAGTGATCTGCCCATCACAGAGGTCATGTAAGTGGAATTATAGAGAATACAGCCTTTTGAGTTTGCCCTCTTTCACCTATAATGAGGCATCTGAGATTCTCCCACATTTCATTTGGATACTATTACGATAAACCACAAAATGTCAGTAACTTACCACATTGAAGATGTATTTTTCAACCCAGTTAACAAGTACCTGAGTGGGTTCCTGGCCGTCACCAGTCTGATGGGCACTGTGCCACCTTCAGCTGTCGGCTTTCAATGATGCCCAAAGTGTCAAGGTCCAGCCATTAGGAGGAAAGGAACATGGAGCATCATGCATGGAAACTTTCACGGGGAAGAGCTGGGGGTAGTAGTGTCTCTTTCCCAGAGCTGGTTCACACGACCAGGCTGAGGGCAGCTGAGAAATGCACAATATTCTCAGAGGATCCAGTTGGGCAGCCACTTCCTTGGACAACCCTGGAAGGAAGAGTGTGAATTAAGGTCTACAACTAAGTTTCTCTACAACATTGGTGTGTGGTAGGTACCCACTACATTTATTACATGAATGAAATCCTTTCAATTTCAATTTTGTGATTCTGGAAGAGTTTCTTAAGTACTTGCACATGTGGAAACACTTTGAGTTCTACGTTATTTATGGATCAGTATAGCATATATATGTAATTTTTATTTAAATTATGTTATGGACATATATACACAGGTTTTCATCTGAAAGTATAATCATGAACACTAGTAGCCACAAAAGAGAGCTGTCAAGTCACATATAATCAATTGGTTCTGAGTAATTTCGGTCTATATTTATTTACTTCTTCTTGATTTATTTTGCCATCTGCTAATACTCGCTAGTACACTCATGTTAGCAGGTACCAAAGGCTTAAGAAAAGAATGACAAAAGAAAAATAAAACTGAGAACGATCCAGCTACCTGCTCATTATTTTTTCAGAGGAAAAGACCAGTGTTGCTCATTTTGGTGATGGAACACTGAGAACCAGCTGGCAGAACATCAGTGTTCCCTAAGACCACAGTCTGAAAAACCACTTGTTTTGTGGAAAGTCGGGTCCTAGGAAGTGAGGTCAGGGCTGGTCACAGGAGAGAAAACAGAAAAGATCCAGCACAGCTGACGGCGTGATCACAGCAGACTTGCATGAGACCCAGGGGAGGGCCCAGTGCGCATGGACGCCCGTGCAGGCCTGAGGTCTTGAGACCAGTAAATACCAGGGCCTCTCTGGCTTTGCCCTCTGTCCTGAGCCTCAGCCTTCAGTCGTCCCTTGTGTGCTGGACACCCTGCTCGGGTTCAGACTTCTGGAGCTGGTCCCCTTTACTGCTGAGGCAGCGCGCCCTCTAGCGGCCCCATCCTTAAAGCGCTGGGGTCTTGGGTCTCCTAGGGGTTCCTCAAGCTTGGAACTTGCGCTCTTCCTTTCTTCCTCCAACCTGCAAGTGCTCAGACCCGGACCCCTGGCGATTCCGCTCAGTTAATTACCTTCCAGTCCGTGTCTTTCTTACGATTCTCAGTGGGCAACCTGGTCCTTGCTCTGAGACACTCCCACTCAAACGTGCATGATCTCCCCAGATCTGCTTCCTTCTCCTCTGATGAAGCCTCTGTTTCCCATTGTATTCTTCTTTTTAGAAATGTTTTTTATTTTTTTAATTATGTTCGGTTAACAAGCATACAGTACAACATTAGTTTTGATGCATTGTATTCTTCTTTTTTTTTTAAGATTTTATTTATTTGACACAGAGAGAGATCACAAGTAGGCAGAGCCGCAGGCAGAGGGGGGCGGGCAGCGGGCTCCCTACTGAGCAGAGAGCCCGATGTGGGGCTCGATCCCAGGACCCTGACACCATGACCTGAGCCGAAGGCAGACGTTTAACCCACTGAGCCACCCAGGCTCCCCGATGCATTGTATTCTTCTTAGTGCGTATTAGTGTCTTGAAAAGACTGGGATAACTTGCTTAGCTGTGTTTAATTCATTGTTTCTCCAACTTTCAAACTATGGATCTTCCCTTGTTTTTTGATGGTGCACTTATTAATAATCCAATGAGCAAGTGTTCTGCACAATAGTCTGGGATGTGACCCTTAGGACAAAGTCTAGATTCCTTGATTTGATATTAAAGTCTCACCACAAACTTGCCCTTATCTCCGGTACCAATTTCATCTCTCATCATTCTGGTCTACCTCATCTTTAAGGCTTAGCCCAGTTTTGCCTCTCCCTTCAGGGACCGCTGCCGGCTCTGTCCCGCAGTTTCGTCCTTCCAGGACTCATAGGTTCCTTTGTCTCAACCACCCACATGGGACTTCACTTGTAGGGTTGTTTCGTCTCCATCAGGGCTGATAGTTCTCCTTCACTCACTCAACCTGCCCTCGGCTCCGGCCACAGCAACCTCTAAGATTCAGTTAGAGCCTCCATCAGTAGAATCCTTTCTCCTTTTTTAGGATGGCCCCTGAACAAGTGCACTGTATTCTAGCTCAGCTACTACCAGCTGTGCCCCCAAAGACATGTGACTGTTCCTGGTTCTTTCCATAGCATACCACCCAGGAGCTGTGTGAACCCCATGGTCCCACCACTTCCTGCTGGAGTTCACTCACATTGGCTGGAACCTCCCAAACGGAGGCCATTCTCAGAGTCTTGAGTGATGATCAGGGCACACATCCCTGTGCATCTGGCTATAACCTCAGCTTGCCTAACACCTCCCAGGATTCCAGCACTTCAGCCTGGGTGGGTGTGGAAGCCGAAGCCACAACTTGAGCTTTGACTCCTTGCTTCTCCTCTTTCCCACTTTCCAGGCCGAAAGGCTCTAACTTCATGCAAGGAGGCTTTTCTCTTCACTGCCTTCTTCTTCTCCCCAAGGTGGCATTTGCGTACCCCCTTGCCTTGATTTCATGAAGACAGAATGACAGCTACAGGACATGGTCTTTGTGGAGTAGAATAATTTTTAAAATGCCACCAATTTAATATCCTCACAATATTAATGTGTAATGTATATGGCAGCATTTTATAAATTATAAAGTTTGCAAAATATAAGGGAGCATAATATCAATAATAACTGTTTGGAGAAATTGAAAGTGGAGGGAAAATATTGCAAACATCTTTGCCTCTTGCTCACGTCAGCCACCGCTGTACTCTCTGCCGTCAGAACGACAGGGTGACTCTGTGGGAGAATGCCAGTTCTGCTGTCCCATGCACTTTGAAGTTCCTAAAAGTGACCACACTGTCACATGGGCCAGATGCCAGTGAGCCTGTGTGGGTGACAACATCCTGAGACTTGTGAAAAGATGTTTGTCTCCATTCCAGGCTTGTTTATGAATGTGCCATCCCAGGCCTGGGGTCTGCCAAAGAAAACCTGAATGTTAAATTTTGGAGATTCTAACTCAAAAGTCAGAATAAGCCTCTTTATCCCTTGTGTATCCCTAAAGGAAGCAGTCCTCCCCGTACAGGGACATTCTGCTGTGTCTGGTAGAAGATTTGTCCCTGGCACCTCATGTCTTATTATGGGAGCACCGAAGCCAAATGTCTAATGCCTGAGCAAAACAGAGATTCAGGCCAAAATACCTTCCAGAGTCCAAGCTCAAGTTTCTGAAGAAGGAGATTTATTTCACTAAAATTAGCATCTTTCCAATTTAGATCACAATCTGTAAAGCATTTGCTGTCACAGCCTGGAAAAAAACAGGACCAGGCTGAATTGGGGTTGCTTAGTGAGAAGTGGTCAGCTCTTCTCAAAAACCGACCCAAGTTTTCTAGGGTCATGTGATGTGGATAGACCTTCCTCACAATATTCTCCTAAAAAAGAAGAATCAAGAAGATCTCAGGCACATCCTTAATGACCTCTGGAGTGTGGTCCCCACCTGATGATTTAATTTTGATTTTAAATCATCCTT
Organism: Mellivora capensis; assembly: GCA_004024625.1. Taxonomy (NCBI): domain Eukaryota; kingdom Metazoa; phylum Chordata; class Mammalia; order Carnivora; family Mustelidae; genus Mellivora; species Mellivora capensis. Next base: position 90,018 of record PISX010005125.1, on the reverse strand, counting down.
TAATTAATGAACTCAAACACTGGCTGAGTTTGAGGATGTGCCAAGCTGGGAATGCAAAGGTGACTAAGGGCTTCTCTTCTGGGATGTGCACAGTCCGACGGTCGGCCGAGGAATGCAACTCCGGGAGCGGACCGTGCTTACACAGGAGGTGCCAGGCAATTTCCCGAGCGTGGTTCCCGTGGCTTTTAGCATAGCACCGAAGACTTAAATCCGTGTTAGGTTCAAACTGCGCAGGAATGAAGCATCTCATTCCTGTCATCTCAGACCCACCAAAATTCCCGGAGTAAACCAAGTCCACCTGACATCAGCACTCTGTTCCAGGTACACACAGCAGGAGGAGAGTCACTGAGATGAGGCAGGGCTGAACCTCCTCTGGTGGGGAAGCCAAGGAGGTCCAAGGAGGCCTGACCCAGGTCAGACCCAATCGCTTCCACAGAGGTGAAGATTTGATTCCAGGAGCAAGACTGCTAACATCAAGCAAGGTCCAAGCAGACTCGTTGTAAAGATTCCATGGCTCGATTCTGAGAAAAGTAAGACCCTTGAGTTCTTTAAATTCTCCAAGGCCAGAGGCAACCTTCTTCCCAAATCCCACTGAGGGCAGAGGTCAAGTACTCCCTGCTGCGTAGAAAGCGTAGCTTTGGCTCAGGAAATGGGGCTGGTCCTGACAGTTGTGGGATACGGCTTTCTTTCTAGGAGAGTTCATAGTGGTTCTTGTTTGGTTTTTATCAGTGCCAGACATCAAAATAGAATTTTTATTTCATCCATTCTCGAATGTTGCTCTTAATGAAGTCTTCTGTGATGACATCATGGCAGACGATTCTGGATAAATTAGATTTGAAAAAAACATTTTAAAGGAGTTTAAAACTTAATTAAATAGTTAAACAGGGATGAGAGATGTTGTCCCCTGGCAATAATTTCTAGAGGAGTTCTCCGGGACTCAGGAACTAGCACATTTGAGTCAAGAGACAGAAGAAACAGAACAGTACCCTCCGTGCAGAAAACCATCAGGCAAAACACGGGGCCAGGATGAAAGCCGTGGCACAGGGCACGTTATATAATGATATTTGTGAGACATAGAAAACAGGATAAAGGTGAAAGTAAGAGCAAACAGGTGGCCACACGTGGGTTGCGTTAATCAATTATTACCAAAACACCTGAGGAGTCGCTGTGCACCCAGACATCTCTCCTGCCTGTTACCCTGACCAGCTTCTGTGGGGGTCACCACTACTCATTGCAGTGCCCAGACCTAATTCTGACACCGGGATGAAGGCTCCCCACTGGCCATCAGAGCCTCCTTCTCTGAGACCTTCATCCTTGAAGATATTTTTGCAGAAACGGTTACCACTCTGCAGTTCTCAAACTCGAGTGTGCCTCAGAATTACCTGGAGGGCGTGGTAAAATGAAATTGCCAGGAAAGCACTCTTTGAGCTTCTGATTCAGTAGGTCTGGGGATTCAGTGGTAGGATAAGGTTAATATCTAGAAAGTTCCCAAGTGAAGCTGGTGCTGCTGCTGGCCCAGAACCCACCACCGGAGAAAACTCGCACAGCGTGGAGAGAGGACGGAGACGAGCTGCTGCCAAGTAGCTCCATCTGGGCCCCAGCGCAAGCAGCCCGGCTCTGCAAATGTCTCTCTGGGAAAAGTGTCTCAACTCAGCAGCCTCCATGGAGGCTGGGGAGGGACGTGGGAACTTCATCTTCATTTCTCCACTCGTGCCTTCAAGTGGAAAGGGACCCATTAGGGGAAATAAGGACATAAGGACTGTTAACCTGTCAAAGACGTTACTTTAAAAGAAATCACAAGCCAAATACACACAGACTCTGACACCCTGAATGCGTTTACGAGTGACAGATACCACTAGAACGGTAAAGGGGAGCGGGGCGTTTAACCAACAACCTGGCCTTTGTGACTAGTATCGGACTGTCTACAGTTTGTCTCACCGGGAAACCAGTGAAAGCAAAACACTGAACTGGATGAACCATGGGCCGGACAAGTGCCATCATCGTGCTCTGAGGTCTTGGCGGAACGCGTGGAGAGCACTGGGGCACACGGCATGCGGGCCGCTTTGATGACAAGGGCCGTTTTACCTCTCTGTGTCTCCCATTAGGGCAGGAAATCTGCTCGTCTTGTTCCCTACTTTATCCCAATACCCGGCACATGGAAAGCATTGAACAGATACTTTTGAGAAAACATGGAACAATAACCATTAAAAATACATTCCCAACACCCTAGAGCCCATAATGATGCCTATGAAGTATTTGTAGTACGTATTACGTTTACCTATGTAATACGGGTTACAAAATTATAAAAACTAACCCAAAGCCCTTTACATGATATTGACAGGACATAGAAATTGCCCTGGTGAAAAATGACCAAAAAATTAGAAGGCTTGTTATAATCAAGGGAGAATGGCAAGGCACATAGTAACAATTGGTCAGTGACTTCCAAAACTCATTGTGAAACATTAAAACATACACAAGATGAAGTGTGGGGCACCTGGGGGGCTCAGTCAGGTGAGCGGCTGCCTTTGGCTCAGGTCATGATCCCAGGGTCCTGGGATCGAGCCCCACGTCGGGCTCCCTCTCAGCCTGCTTCTCTTTCTCCCTCTGCCTGCCGTTCTGCCTACTTGGGCTCTCTTTCTGTCAAATAAATAAATACATCGATAAATCTTCCAAAGATGAGGTGTGATACAATAAATGTGTACCCACAGCTTCACGTAAAGAATTAAATATTACCAAAGGAGTGGAGGCCCTTAACATCAACATCTTTCATCATTTTCTCTTCTCTCCCCACTTGAGGTAACACTTCACCTTGAATTTTTTATTAATAATTCTTCCATCGATTTCTTTATACTTTTACCAAGCATGTATACACTTTCACATGTGATAAGCTTATAACTAAATGGTAAATATATTCTCCTGGAAGATGCTTGGAAATTCATCCACATTTCTTTTGTCTGTAATTTTAACTCTGTCCTTTTTTAACGCCCTGGTGGCATCATTACCGTTCTCCCAGGTGAGCACTTAGACTTGTTTGGGTGCGAGTCAGCTTCTCTGCTCACCAGTTGTTCCCGCTGTGTTACCGAACAGGGGTGAAGGGCTGGTTATTGTCGTAAGAGGTTCGCCACGCGCTGACTCTAGTCTTCACAGCAGCTCGGTCAGGGTGGCTGCGTCATTACCCTCGATTTGCCGAGAAGGAATCGCAGCGCGTAGTGGTACAGGACTGACCTCGGTCTGTCGCCTGACCCAGGCCACAGCCAGAATCTGAGCCCTGGCAGCCAGGCGCTGGGGTCTGTGCCCACATAGAGCCTTGCCTTTGGGATGTTTTCCTTCTAGGAGCTTTTTTCTTCCCCTTGAAGCATGTTTTGTTCTTCTTAGTGGAAAACTCCTAAAAATATTTTCCGGTCACCCTCATTTTGAATGAGGGTCGTGGATGATCGCAGGGGTCCCTGCTGGCAGGCATGTTCCCTGAGTTCATGGAGCTCCTTTATGCCCAGTCACTCTCCTCAGCCCCAGTGTTGCCACTGAGGGCTGCCGCTGGCCAAGTTTTCATGCCTCTGTGGTGCCCTTCTTTCCTTTACCCAGTTTTAATGTAGCCCCTTCATCTCTGGCATTTTTCTCTGACAGCTTTTCCTACAGCGTGTCTCAGTGTGGGTGTCCTCTTCGCTTATTGTGCTGGGGAGCTCCTGCAATTCCCCAAGACGAATCTGAGTCAATGCTGTGGTTCAGGGTCGGTTCATCACGTCGGGTGAGTTTTTAGCAACGTCTCTTCCTGCTTATTCCCATTAGCTGCATTTTCCTCCTTAGGATTCCTGCTAATTACATGTGGGATCTTCTCGTTCTACTCGCCATGCCCCTGAACCTCTTGCTTACACTGTCTCTCCGTTTCTGTTCCTATGCAGTTCTGAGTAATTTCTTCGGAGGCCTCGTCGTTTACTGGTTCCCTTTAGAGTTCTTCAAAAAACATTCTTCACTGGGTGTGGTGCATAAACAATGAATTCTGGAACACTGAAAAGAAATTTAAAAAAATAAATAAAAATTTAAAAACAAACAAACAAAAAGAATGATTTCTTTGAAACGGCAAAAAAAAAAAGAAAAATATTTTGTAATCTTCTCATCACACAAATGGAATGAGGAATTTTCCATAAAAACCCTAAGTGAGGGACGCCTGGGCGGCTCAGTGGGTTAAGCGGCTGCCTTCGGCTCAGGTCATGATCCCAGCGTCCTGGGATCGAGTCCCACATCGGGCTCCTTGCTCGGCGGGGAGCCTGCTTCTCCCTCTGCCTCTGCCTGCCACTCTGTCTGCCTGTGCTCACTCGCTCTCTCTCCCTCTCTCTCTGACAAATAAATAAATTAAAAAAAAAATAAAAAAAAAAACCCTAAGTGATTCCTCTTTACACAGAGACTGAATACAGCAGTACTGTGACTCTCGACACGACTGACTAGGTCCTGCTTCTCGCAGGCGGCAAACGCACTAGCACGTGGACTTGGCTTGCATGTCACAGACCGACTGCATAAAACATCCCCTGTTGGGGCTGCCCTGGCGTTAGCCCGTCTGAGCTCATCCCACTTCCTCATTTCCAGTCTGTTATACTGCAAGTGACTGTGACTGTCAGGAAGTCGTCCACACATTGGAAAACCTCTTCTCCAGTTGTACAATTTGTCAGAATTTTGTGGTTGCGAAATGTCCTCACAGTCTTTATTCAGTTCACAGCCAGCAAACACCAGAAGATGAGTTGAGTTCATAAGTTCAGTGACTTTATCATTTCTCAGGGACTTGTGCTAAGTTCGTCCTACTTGGGAAAACTGCTGCACCTCCATCTCCTGTCCCTCTGCACATTCATTTCAGGTAGTCATCCACCTCCTTCCATGCTGGGAAAAAGAAAAGTAAGTTCTATGGGGTATTCCTTACGTGTTTCCAAAACAGCTGTTAGGGAAGAATGACTTTGTATCAGGACTGGAAGAAGCTTTGTCTTCTCTGCCGCCGGCACTCCCGCAGGAATGACAGAGTGTTGGTGACTGATTTCCACTCCCTCTCTATGCTTTTAACGTCCCAAGATTTCAGAACAACCTAGAGAGAAACAACCCAGAGCTCAGGCCCTTGATCAGCGTGTAAGTGCTGCTCTCCTTGCAAATCATTCTCCTCCTCTGGGGGCCTGAGCGGTTAGAACGCTGAGACCAACATGTCTCGTGACTTCAGCAAACAGAAGTCTGTCTCTCTGGTCCGAGCCATCCAGCCTGGGGGGCAGTTGGGCTCAGTACAGTCCCTTGGGGGTCCCTCTTGTGCTCCTTTGGCTCTCGTTCCGCCTGCCCAGGCCAATCCCAGCCACCCCTGGAGCAGCAGCTGCTCCCACCCCAGGAAGGATCAGAGGGCGGGCAGCACCCCTTGAAACCATGGTGCCCTTCCCAGGGCTCCACCACAGCTGTCCTCCCTCATGTCCCTTTCACCTTTCGCTGTCTTGCAGCCAGAGCGAAAATTTTAAATGAAAGTTCACGCCCCCTCTGTGCTTAAGACCCTACTGCACCCACGGTGTGTATTAGATGAAACTCAAACTTCCTAACGTGAACAACAGAGTCCTGCAGGGTCCATCCACCTCTGCTGAGCTCTACCCTCTGGGCCCTTCTGCCTTCATTCTCGGCATGTCTGCCCATGTCTCCGACTGAAACCAGCTCTCTCCCCGCGGCAGCCCTCGTCCTGCTCATGGAACACTCACACGCGCGTGATCTTACGCTTGTTTTATGATATTGGCTTAGTATCTCTGACCGTTTTTGGTTGTCTAGACAACAACAAAAGAAGAAAATTGAGTCACAAAATGTTTTTAAATTATCAGGACTGGTTCTATGGCCCAATATATGTTCTATCTTTGTGAACTTTCCATGTACTTGAGAAGAATGTTTCCCACAGCTGCTAGGTGCTCTGGACTTAATTAGGTTAAAATGATTAAGAGTGTTTTTCAAATTTATTATACCCTTTTATATCAGTTACTAATAGAGTATGATTATTAATAGAGTACAGATTTACATATTTCTCCTTTGAATTCTGTAACATTTTTCTTTAAACAATTTTAAAGCTCGATTATTAGGTGCATGATTTTTATGTCTTATTGGTGAACTGACTCTTTTATCATTATGCAAAATGTCTTTATATTTTATAATATCCCTTATATTGAAGTCTACTCTGCCAGGCCAAGTTTCTTTCTGTTAGTTTTGCATGGTGAGCCTTTTTCTATTCTTCCATTTAAGCCAATATTTCTCCTTGTATTTTAAAGTGTGTATCCTTTAAACAGCTTAGAACTAGAATTCTTAGAATTTGTAGGCATACACAATAGAATGCAGAGCTCCCAGGGTAGTCAGTGAGTTTGGATAGCTGTATACACCTACCTAAACACAACAACAATGAAAATGTGTACTGTTTCCATGAAACTCACCATGGGCTCTCCCCTCTCAGTAGCTCATTCCTGCTTCCTGCTCAGGAACATTGCTGTGCTGTGACTATACCCCGGGATTTGGTTACACATTTTTCTGTTGGTGGACATTTGAGCTGATTGCACCTTGGGGCTCTTATGAATAAATGGTGTAAAAGTCTATACAAGTCTTTTTTAGACGCAGGTTTTCATATCTCTGCTCAGTACCGGGGTGGACTGCCTAAGTCACAGGATAAGTGTGTTTGTAAGAAACCACCACCTTTCCTCCAAAAGTGATGTGGAGTCCCAAGTAGTCATTACTCTTCAACAGTAGTTAGGGTTTGACTTTTAAATCGTTACTCTTTCTAGTGGGAGTGAAATCATATCTCCTGGCGGGTTCCATGTGACTTTCCCCTGATGACTGATGCTGACGTGTAAGTTGTCAGGGGCTTAGTGGACATTTATACATCTTGGAAAACGTCTGCTCAAGTTTTTGCCCATTTTTAATTGGATTGTCTGTCTTTTTCTTAATGATTCGTGGAAGTTTCTTATATATTGTCAGTTACATATACTGAAAATATTTTCTTCAGTCTGCAATTTATTTTTTCATTTTCCTAAAGGTGCATTTTTATAAGCAAAAATCATTGATTCTGATGAAGTTCAGTTTATCAAATTTCACTTTTCTGTTTGGTGGGGATTTTTTAATCCTTATTTTGTTTTGTTTTTGTTTCATGTCGAGATAACTTGTGTTATTTAGAACTATGCGCCTTGGGAATGTGATGTCTTGAAAATACAAATTTCAGTCATTTCTTATTTTATGTGATAATTTCTCTCTGTTATTAAAATATCTGCAGTAGAAGTCTGCAGGACAGGAAAGTGTGTTTTTAGTGGTGCCTGGGAATGAAGGTATATCTTGGAATTATCTTCTCTGAGGACTACTCCTCACTCCTCTTTCTTAAATCTTTGGGCCTGAATTTGACCTATTTCCAGGGGCACAGATCAAGGCAGGAAGCCAAAAACCAAAATCTGGTTTACGCAAGAGTAAGTTTCCATCGGAGGCAGCACATTTCCATCTCACTTGTGTGGAGCAGTGTGACTCTGTGCCCTGAGCTCTCTTTACACGTCTCAGCCTCGCCTGACTTTACCAAAAGTCTTACGAGCATTTTCTCTAACGAGTACACAGTTTCTCTTCTGAGAACGCTTCCAGCTTCAGACTCTCACCCTCAACTTCACTTATAAGCCATCATGTGGATTCTAAGCCTTTTGTTTTTATCCTTTGAGGGTGGGGAGGGGAGGTAGTAAAATAGACTAACACAGAATTTACCATCTTAGCCATTTTTAAGTGCACAGTTGTGTTGTATTACGTACATCCACACTGTTGCACAACCATCACTACTGTCATCTCCCACATGATTTTCATTTTTGCCAGCTAGAACTCTGTCTAAAAAACTCCCCATTGCCCTGCCCCAGCCCCTGTAAGCCACCATTTCTGCCTCTATGAATTCGAGGCCTCTGGGTCCATGTAAGAGGAACCATGCAGTAGTTACCCTTTTTTTTTTTTTGAAGATTTTATTTATTTATTTGACAGAGATCACAAGCAGGCAGAGAGGCAGGCAGAGAGAGAGGAGGAAGCAGGCTCCCCGCCAAGCAGAGAGCCCGATGCGGGGCTCGATCCCAGGACCCTGGGATCTGAGCAGAAGGCAGAGGTTTAACCCACTGAGCCACCCAGGCGCCCTAGTAGTTACCCTCTTGTGATGGCTTATTTCATGTAGCCTAATGTCTTCAAGGTTTATCAAGGTGTCAAATTGTCCTCCCTTCTTAAGGCTGAATAATATCCCACTTCATGCATGTTTAATACGTCTGTTCTTTGATCCATGGGTGAACACGCGAGTTGCTTTCGCCTTCTGGAGATTGTGAACGTGCTGCCAGGAGTGCGCTTGCGCGGACCCCTGCTCACATCCACTTTCACTTCTGCCGGCCATACAGCCAGGAGTGGGATTGCTGAGTCCTATGGTGGCTCTATTTTTAATTTTTTAGGAATTGCCATACCACTTCTCACAGCGCCTACCTCATTTTACATTCCCACCGGAGTGTGACTCTCTCCACATCTCTGCCAACACTTGAATTTTCTAGGTTGTTTGATAGTAGCTATTCTTATAGTGCAAGATAGTATCTCACCGTGGTTTTGATTTTCATTTCTCTGGAGACTAGAGAGGTTGAGCATCTTTTCTTGTGTTTATTGGACATTTGTTTCTTTTCTCTGGAGAAATTTTTACTCAAATCCTTTGCCTGTTTCTTAATCTTTTTGTTTGTTTTTGTTGCTAGGTTGTAAGGGTTCTCTACATACTCTGGACATCAGTCTCTTTTTAGAAAATTGTTTTGGACACATTTTCTCCTATTTTGTGGGTTGTCTTTTCACTCTGTTGATCGTGTCCTTTGATGCACAAAAGTTTTAATTTTGATGAAGTCTAAATTGTCTGTTTTTTTCTTTTGTTTTTTACGCTTTTTGGTACTCGAGAAATCATTAACTCCAACATCATGAATCTTTCCCCTATGTCTTCATCTAAGAGTTTTATAGTTTTAACTTTTGTGTTAAGTCTTTGATCCATCCTGAGTTAACTTTTTATGTCGTGCGAGGTAGAGACCCAACCTCTTTCTCTGCAGGTGACTATTAAGTCTCCCAGGGTCACTCATTGAGGAGACTGCCCTTTCCCAACCGAATGGTCTTAGCGTCCTCGTCGAATAGCTTATATTTTAAAAATAATCATTTTCCCACCTTCTTGTGTTGATATGTCACACAAGTTTTAGATTTACTTTTGCTGTTCATTACCTTCCTCACTAGTTACAGTTGGGGTACTGAGGACGACCAGATTCACTGTGGAGAGTCTACAGGATAATGTTCTGTCTGCTGTCTGTCCCCATCTGTATTTATATCTTCATGCCCTGCGTTGTTGGGTCCCTCTGAATTTAGCTCCGTATGTTGTGTATTTTCATCAGCTTCAAGCAGACATTCAAATTTCCTGCCTTCAAACATTGATCTACTTTTCCAAGTTCAACCGTAACAGGTAAACGGAGACTGATGGTGAAGATCCCACTCCGACATCTTTAGTGTTTTGTTATCAGGAAACTCTTTGCAGAGGGAAGTGAGATCAGGCCTAAGCTTTTGTTTATAAACAAGCATTTGGTGGAACACGGCTGTGGCAGAAAGTTGAACTGCCACATTTTGTGCAATGTCAACCCCCTTAGCTCACTGAACATGTGTCTATCGAGTGTGTGCTACGTGCTGGGAAATGTTCCGAGGACAGAGGAGTGAAACAGAACAGATGAGACCCTTGTTTGCGGGGAAATTATGCTTTAGTGAGGAGCCAATGTTTAATAAGAGGGGAAAATCACACTCATCTGCAAGAAGACAAACTAAATACCTCAAAAAACCAGGCACTTGATTCTGGCCAGACTTGCCAAAGATTTCCATTCACGCTCATTTATTTCAATAGACTAACCCTGCGACTAGCCCTCCTCACCAGGAGCATGCTCCTAGCACAGCGACCGCTGAATTGACTAAAAAGTTTCATAATCACTACACACAAAATTTTCAATTGTCTAGGTCGTACTAGATAAGGTGTGATAGAGCAATGTATAGAGGCAAGACTTTCTGTGAATCTGCATGCAATTTGTTTGACAAAACCTTTTAAAAGCTCAAAAATTCAAAACTTTTCCACCAAATCCTCAAGGAGGATGCACCTTCCTCATCATGGCCTGGGCCCCACATGTCCTTTCGTTGCTCCTGGCCGTCTACGCAGCAGCCAGAGACAGGTTCGTGTGAAGAGACAGCGATAAACCTCAGCGTCGGGCAGGCAGGCCAGCCAGGACCTGAACTCCAGAGGCGCCACTTACTCTCTGTCCACAGAGCACAGACACTGATGCCTACTTCTTGGAATCATTGCAGGAATTAAATGAGATCAGGGATGCGGAAAACGGTCATAGCAGCTGGGGGCTATCTAGGGGGGATAGCAAGTGTTCAGTAAATATTACCCATCACTTTTGTATTATTACTCACAGTAAACAACGGCGTGAGTCATGGGAATGTTAATGTCTGTACGAAGTGGGGTTTCCTACGACCTCTTTGGGAGACTATGCAGTTAGACACAGTGGCAGAGAAGCTGAGAGAGAAAAACCTCCTCTTCTCTGACACTCATTCCAGTTGGAGTTGGAAAATTCTCTTTCATTCTTTTTTTACACCTTTATTATTTTTATTATGTTATGTTAGTCACCCTACAGTCCTACAGGCCATCATTAGTTTTGGTTTTTTTAATTTTTTTATAAACATATAATGTATTATTGGCCCCAGGGGTACAGGTCTGTGAATCGCCAGGTTTACACACTTCACGGCACTCACCATAGCACACACCCTCCCCAGTGTCCCATCATTAGTGTTTGATGTAATGTTCCATGACTCATTGTTCGCGTGTAACACCCAGTGCTCCCTGCAATCCGTGCCCTCCTGCATACCCACCACCAGACTCACCCATTCCCCCACCCTCTCCCCTCTGAAACCCTCAGATTGTTTCCCGGAGGCCACAGTCTCTCATGGTTCATGTTCCCCTCTGATTCCCCTCAACCTTCATTCTTCCCTTCCTTCTTAATTCCATTATGTTTTTCAATTATCAGCATATTTCCATCCCCATTTTTTTTGCCCACCTCTTCCTTTTCTCTCCCCTCAGCCAGCATAGTCATGTTTTGTCTCCGGTGACTCTGGAATGTTCACACAGGACGTCATGTGGTGGGACTAACTGAGCTGTGAGAGCTGCGGTCTGCAGCAACCCTGGGGGAGTCAGTTCCCACCCAGCGGAAATAGGACAGAATCCCCACCAGAGGCTAGATGACTCTGCTACTTAGCAGGAAGCCAGAGAGTCTTTTGAGATACCTTCTACTTTGGGGGCTCACCATCTTCTCTGCCTCTCAGAAACAGGGACAATTGATTCCACTCCTAAATAATACCTCATAAGGGATCTTGGACGGCCTTCCACGTATGCTGTCATCCTCATGAGTCTCAGCTGCTTGATCTACTTAAACAATTTGGTTTATAAATTTTTTTCTGTATTCTTAAACATTATTTTGGGAAAAGAAAATCCGCTTTTTTAAGGTAACTTATTCTCGTGTTCCTAGACTTACATTAATTGTTGGCTATGAACTCAAAGGATAAATTCTTCTCTTTTGAATAGAATGTTTTTTAATTATGCACTGGAGAAAATGTAAATTCTCATGTTCCTTCATTAACCTGAATAGTTTGTGAGAAACAAAGAACATAAGAAAAAAGTCAGTGTAGGAATCTTTTATTTTAAGAGTAAAAAGATATTTTTCTAGGGGATGTTTCAGTATTGATCTCACAGTTTCAGTGGGAGACATGCATCCAACCCCATAACATTCAACTTCAATTAGAACCCACGGGAGGCTGGACCCGAAATTTGTAAACTTGGTTCCACTCCCAGGCAGGGCCCTGATGGTGGGTCTTGGGTCAGTTCAAGTCCTTTGTCCTGCCCCTCATCTGTGAAACATGGAAATGATAATATATCTTCAGCTTACTTTGCAGGTTTGCTATGGGAGTTGTATAATGCAGAAACTTCCCAAATGAGTAAGAGAAAATGTTTTGGGGGAAATAGGGTGCTTTGTTCCCTGCTTTGATTTGTTTTTAGTTACCCTGTTCATTTGGAAAGTTAAAACATTAAGAGAGCCCATAAATTGTGGTGTTTGACAAAGTGGGACACAGTTGCAAGTGTTGAGAAACACTGAGTGGAAGTATGTGCTTTGTACAAATGTTCTTACACTAAAAGCATTGTAAGCATTCTTTTCAGTGAATAAAACTACTTTTTTGCTCAATAAGCAAACAGAAATTTAGATATATTATACTTTATTAACTAAGACAGAGAAGCAGTCACATAAACTTTTCAAGATTTAGGTCGGACTGAAAAATGTTCTGAGTTCCCTCAATTACACCAAGAGCTCTTTCCAGCCCCTGCTGACTTGGGTGGTGGGTGTGAATGCACCATGTGGGCCAGTACTCTGGGTGGCTTGGGGGTCTCAGAGGTGAAGGAGTGAGCTGGGGTCAGCAGATGTGGTAGGGACTTCTGGCTGTGGTCTGAGGAGCCCATGGCCCAGGGAGAGAGAGCACAACACTCCTTTCCTAAGGCTGTGGCCTCTGTACATTTGCTTACCATCAGCTCCTGCCTTCCTACACCTCCTAGCCCATCTCCTCAGACCAAAGTTATCCCCTTGATTATTTTATTTAATTTCTTAACTTTCTACTTAAATTACAGTTAGTTAACATACACTGCAATATTCGTGCCAGTGTACGATGCAGTGATTCAACACCCTGTGCGACACCTGGCGCTGATGAGGACACATGCCCTCTTCAGCCCCGTCACCTGTTTGACCACCACCCACCCACCTCCCCTCCGTCACCACCACTTTGTTCGCTATGGTTAGAGTCTGTTTCCTGGTCTGCCTCTCCCTCTCTCTCTCTTTGCTTGTTTGTGTTGTTTCTTCAATTCCACATATGAGTGAAACCAGATGTCAGCTGTCTCTGACTGACTGACTTCACTCAGCATAATACTCTCTAGCTCCATCCATGTTGTTGCAAATGGCAAGATTTCATCCTTTTTGTGGCTGGGTAATATTCCATTGTACATACGGACCACATCTTCTTTATCCAGTCATCAGTTGATGGACATGTGGGTTGCTTCCTTAAGTTGACTATTGCAAATAATGCTGTTATAAACACAGAAGGGCATGTAGCCCTTTGAATGGGTGCTTTTGCATTTGGGAGGTAAATACCCAGAAGTGTGATTGATGGGCCATAGCATGTTCTATCTGTAACTTTTGAGGACCCTCCATACTGTTCTCCAGGTGACTGCACTAGTTTGCATCCCCACCAACAGTGCACTAAAGTTCCCCATTCTTATTTTAATTGTATTTCCATAATGTTATTTGCTCCAGTCCTGCCCCTCTTTAGGAAAGACCCAATTGAAAGAGGACATGAGAAACAGTGTACGACAATTTTCTGCTACCTTTTGCCTGTCATAGCAAACTCTTCCGTCTGGACATTGTGGTTTCGGCAGCCCCCATGTATGTCCAGCCACTCAATTAAAACATGTTTGTTGAGAGTTATTATATCCCAGAAACTGTGCCAGGCTCTGAGAATACAACACTAACTACAACAAATGGAGTTCACAATTTAGTGGGAGGTACAATCAGCTTAAAAGATCATTTTAGGGTGTGGTGTATTTATGTGGGGACAATAAAAGGGAAGAGACTCTTTATCCCTATTTACCTTGCTGTCAGAAGTGTTATGACCCATGTTTGCTTCTTCAGTCCACTCCCTTCCCCTTCACTTACCACCCCTAACTCCATCCACTTCGCACATACACACTTACTGGCAGCTAAGGAAAGGGTGACATTTTCTAGGGAATAAACAGCTGGTTAACTGGTACGTGTTGTCCAAGATTACTTTCAAAGTCACATTTATAAGTGAGAATGTGAAACCAGATTCTCTGCCAAATTACCAGTTTTTCAGCTACAGCCTGGACTCTGTCAAGTCTGCTTTATTTATTAATAACTCATTTAACATCAGGCAAGGTTTGCTTGTTCCAATGAGCAAAAGCACCACAAAATCATCTGCCTTCTATGCTCTTCCATTGGCAGTAGTTTTGAGATGGTGCTGCCTTGTTGTCTGGGGTGATTCCTCATAAACGCTCCTGATACTTCAAATCACCCTGCTCCTTTTATGATCGTCAGAGAATGATGATTCCACACAGATTAACATTTGGGCAAGACCTGAATCCTGCAGCTTCTCAGCAGTGGGAGCCTCAAGACAAATTTCCTCCCAGATTACTTTGCCACTCTTTGCACTCATCCTCAATTAAGAATCTGAAATTATTCCTTAAGCCCCAAATTCCTATTATTGGCCTACTGATTTCTACATAGAAAAGACAGCAGGTCTCCAAAGAAGCTTGTGCTTGTGTAAGAAAGACGAAACAGGACAAGTGCCCCAGCGCCAGCCAGCAGAGTAGGAGCCCAGTCTCCCAAGGTAAATGTCCCTGCAGGGCTGTGGCCAGTGCCTCATATGCTAGTTTTTGTTGCTAAGGTGTTGGTGGCTCAGGGCGTAAAGATTTACCCAGAATATACCACTTTTTAAAATATGAATATCTAAAAACTTTCCATATGGTTATTCTCCCTCTACCAACAGCAACTCACAAACATTTGTGGAGCATTACAGGGCTTAGGAAGTCATGGGTCTGGCAAATTTGGCCCTTTTTATGCAAATGACATTTTTAAAACATACCCATGTTCTGCTCATGCCCAGCAGTAAAACACTCAAATGATGACACCATAAGTGTTCGAATTAAGGGCAGGCATGATGTATTCTGTTACTGGAATAAAAGAACGATGATAAATTGAACTATTGGCCCCAAACTGTCACCTCTTCCCGCACACAAGCTCTGTGCCATGTAACCTTGCCGTCCCTTCCGTTCAGGTGGGTTTATTTCCTCCTGCACTGAGGCTGGGCTCGGCCAACGTCTCGCACTGGCAGGAGGAGAGGCAAGGAAAGAAGGCGTGGGCCCACCCGTGGACCCACCTGTGGACCCACCCGTGGGCCCAACTGAACAGCCCAGATCAACTCTCAGCCAAACGGAGGAGCAGGAATGATGACAAGGATGCTTGGGGGTCATTGGTGGCGCTCCATGGAGACTGCTGTTTCCCTCTTTGTATATTCTGTGTTTTCTAAAGTTGGGGCCGTTATCATGCTAATAAATAAGATGATGCTGTGTATCTCCACCAGCCTTAAGTGAACCGTAACTGAGGAGGTCCCTGAAAAATGTTAGACGTCTCTCCTGTACCGTTCGCCACAGGCCCTGCTATGTCCCCAGAATACAACCCTGGAAAACAAAGCATCACAATTCTGCTTTCATACTCTTTCCTCAGGTTTGAATAACCACAGTCATAAATTAGAGTCACTGTTTTAAGTCTGAATCTGTACCTACCACTAACAGTTGGACTTTGATTCAGAGGGATATTTTTAGTGCTTACTTTATGGGGTTGAGAGATGGAATCAGATGGTCTTGTAGAGAAAGGTTAGTAACCTACTAATGATTTTCAAATGCACCCTAGGCTTAAGCTTTACACTTTATATGACTCATTACCTTTCTAAACATCAGAAGCCGTTTAAATGTAATGATAAGCAAGTGCATTTATAATGGCAATAGACATATGAGATATCTAGGAAGAAATCTAAAAAATTAGGAGCCAAATTCTTAGGGAAAAATGATATAATCTTATTAAACTTATTTTAAAATGTATAAACAGAAAAGAAATCATGTTCATGGGTAGGAGAATAATATCATTAAAATTTCCTTCAAAGTAAAATACAAATTTAATGCAATACCAATCAAAATTCCAGGAGGATTTCTTTGATGGACCTTAGCAAGTTGATTCTGAAATGGACCAAGTGCGGCCAAGACCAAGGCCTCTTTCTAGGTTGGTTCAACCCTTTCAAGGGTTGAAAATCTCTCCACATGCAATCAAACTGTCAAATACTGATTGCATTTATGTCCCTGGCACCGTCCCGGACGCTGAGGTTACTGTGACTAGTGAGATCAGCCCACAACAGTCAGGCAGTCCTGGGGAATGCTATCAGGAAGAATCACGTGACAGTGAGGGGGCTGCCCTAGCATTCTAGCAGCAAGTGAGGTGCTCTGTGGAGCCAATTGTGAGCTGTAATGGAAGGTGCCATGCTTATGATTATGGTCCTACAAACTATTTCTCCTGAAATCTTAAAATCAGGGGTTATTCTTAATTAATATCAAAGCCTGTGGAATTTCTCTAGGCTGCTTCCGCAACGGTTTTCCCTTCTAGGAGTTCATGGATTTGAAAGATGAATTTTTGAACACAAAATGCCTTAAAGTTAAAAAGGAATGTGTTTATAATAATCTGTAATGGTATAATTTCAGAATGTACATCACCAGAGACCTGTTTGGAGAAGGGCCTGAAGATGCAGCCAGTGGCCTCACCAGGAACACAGTTGAGGCAAATGTGCCAGCAACACACGTCCTGCTTGTCAGCAGAGCAGGGGCAACAGGGGGTTCGTAATGAAGAGATGAGGACTTCTCCCAAAGTCCCCCTCAGCTGCTGGTTCACGTCCAAGTTCACACTCCAACACACCTCAGTACCTGGGCCCTGAAGGAGGGAGAAAGCATAACCAATGCAAGGAATATTAACTACATTTAAATTTTTTGGAAAACTACAAGGGTTTTGAAAGGAAGTAGAACATGCTGGATATAATTTAACGGGGCAGGCTCACAGCTAAGGACAATATGTTAATAGCAGAAATAAAAAGTGCCAAGAAACACATTCAGAATTTTCAAAATTTTACCTTGACAGGGTCTGGTCCTGTTCAGATTTGAAGGCCTAGTGAAATCAAAACCAGAGTTCCAAAAAATTTTGATTTTAGTAATTTTTGCCAGTTTAGTCATGATTTTGTAGAGGGGTAAATTTTGGATTTCCTTACTTTACCGTTTTTGCTTCTTCTTTTTTGAAGGAGCATTTGCTGCATGTAGAAATCAGCTGTTAGTGCTATTAAGGATACACTGGCCAGGAGAGGTCCCTCCTCTCTTACTGCTTTCAAGATTGTTTCTTGGTCTTTTGATACTTTGATTCTTCTAGGTGTGTCTCTCCTTGAGTTTTCTTGAAATTTGTTTGAGTTTCTTAGGTGTGTAGATTCTAATTTTTTCATCAAATTTGGGAAAGAATATCCTTTCTCCCCCTTTCTCTCCTTCCTCTCTGTTGGGACTCCCATAATGCGTATGTTGGTGTCCATAATGGTGCCTCACAGATCTCCGAGACCCTGGTATTTGTCTTTATTTCTTTTTCTTTGTTTCTCAGACTGGATAGTCTCAGTTGATTTATCTTCAAATTTTCTGTTTCTTCCTTCTGACAACTCAATCTGCTCTTAGCTACTACACTGAATTTTTTTCATTTTAGTCATTCTATTTTTCAGTTTCTGAAGTTCTCTTTGGTACTATTTTATAATTTCTATCTGCTTATTCATTTTCTCTTTTTGGTAAAACATCACACTTGTACTTTCCTCTAGTTCTTTGGACCTCAAACCGAGTCTAACATTGTTCCTGAGACATGTGTACAATAGCTGACTTAATGTCTATGCCTACAAAGTCCGATGTCTCTGATTCCTCATGAAGAGTTTCTCTTGACTTTTTTTCCTGTGATGAGCCAAGCTTTCCTGTTTGGGGATATTTCATAATTTTTGTTGAAACCTGGGCATTTTAAATAATACGCAGCTCTAGGAATCAGATCATTTCCTTGCTCCAAAAGTGTTATGGTTCTTTCTCTTTGTTATTATTATTCTGTTGCTGTTTATTTTGTGACTTTCCTGAATTAATTCTGTGAAGTCTGTGTTCTCTGTTGTATGTGGTCACTGAAGTCTCTGCTCAGGGAGTGTTGTGGCCAGATAATGACTGAACGGAGACTCCCCTCAAAGTCTGGAGCCGCAAGTTTCCTAAGCTTGGCTGTGGGGCTTCGTGTGTGTGTTGGGGTCTCTTGGACACTCTGGCAGGCACTTTACCACACTGGGTCATGCATTCCATCCTGCTTGTGGAGACCCTCACGGCAGACACAAAATGAGAGCCTGGGGCCCTCACAGATCTTTCCTGGGCAGCATGGGCATGGCTTTTTATAGTCTGGGGAATTTTATATTCTCGGGAATATGCTGGAATTTCCCAAAGCCATGTGAGCATGTCATCCGCAGATTTTCCTTCTGTTACTTTGGTCAGCATCGTGTTTGCCAACAGTTACAGCTGCCTCGGGCAGCTATTATGTTAAGTGATTGCCCAGGTTTTTTTCAAAAATGCCCCAGGGAAAAGACTGTTTCCTTGGAGGACGCTCTGCACCAGGTCAAATAAAGACAGGTCCTTGAATGGAGGTTTCCCAAGAACTGCCAGACCCGTCCAGTAGCAGCAGTTATCTGGGCACAGACTCAGGTCAGCTTCAAGCCCATCCTGCCCCATCCAGGGGTGTCTGGCCTCCGCTCTGCTACTTCCCACATCCCCATGACTTTGGGGCTGCCTGTTTTCAATGCCACTGCAGAATGGGGGCAGTAGGGCTGGAATAGGAAGAGTTAAAATGCCACAGAAGAGCTTACCAAGATTCACTCATTTTTCTTGAATAAAAACTCCTTGCGATGTTGCAAGCCTTTGGTTAAATTCTAGCACATTGAAGAAGTTTATTTTTTTAAGATTTTATTTATTTATTTGACAGACAGAGATCACAAGTAGGCAGAGAGGCGGGGGGGGGGCAGGGAAGCAGGCACCCCCGCTGAGCGAGAGCCCCGAGATCATGACCTGAGCCGAAAGCAGACGCTTAACCCACTGAGCCACCCAGGCACGCCTGAAGAAGTTTATTTTGACAATTTTGCCAATGTTCTCATTAGTTTTACCGAAGGACAGATTTTTCAGGTCCCTACTCCACATTCTGGGAGTGCTGTTTAACCTGCACATGGAAATTTTAAAATAGTGTGTGTTCACCGAGTAAAAGGTGGCTAACATCTAAAATGCAGAGTACGTAGAGATGACTAAATAAGTCGCAAACACAGAAGGCCTGAAGAATACGAAAGAAACAAAGAAACACCAGCAGAGACGAGCACCCCCACCCCAAGGGGACACTCGGGTCTCTGGAGCAGGCGGTCTCTGATGCGCAGGGCACCAGGCTGAGCAGAGCCTCGCCGGGCAGGGGGGCTCCCTGAAGGGGCGCTGCCACACCTGCCCGCGCTCATCCACCAGCGACGGCAAAAGCCCCACACCTGCCACTTTCTACACAAACCCCAGCGTTGCCGGCTGGCAAAAGAGACCCCTAGAGTCCAGGTTTCCTATCCCAGAGCTGGGCCCGGGGAGGTGCAGTGGGGTCAGAGAGGCAGTAGGTCATAACGAGGCCAGAGTCCTTTGAGAGTGGAAAAGTCGCACTCTGTGCTGCACCCAGCAGGAGTCCCTCTGTCGACCACGCAGAGGCCAAGGTCGCCAACCCCGGTTGGCAGCTTTTTGTTCAAATGACGCCCCAGACGCATCAGAACACAAGGTCGCTTATCTAAGAAGCTTTCCTCTTATTGGTCGACTTCCCCATTTTCCCCTGCGCTCCTCTGGTAGGTCCTTCTATTTACTGTAATGCTGCTCATCTCAGGTCTCAGAGGTCAAAGCCGGTAGCCGAGAGCCTGACGTCTGCGAGCACAGCTGGCTAGTGAAGGACTTTGTGAGGCGGTGTCGCGAGCTGCCAGGCCGACCCCGACTCACCATACTGAGGTGGTGTGAGTAAGCTCCAAAATGTAAACTGGAAGGGAACAGACTAAAGGGTAGAGTCGGGAGCAGTGAGCAAGGCAGAAGCCACCCTCCTGGTGGGGGCTTGTCTGCAGCTGGCTCTGCCAATTTCCTGGGGCAAAAACCTCCTGAGGGAGATTTTTAAATAACTCTGAGACGTCACAAAGCTTCCTAGCTGCATGTCTATTTACAAAACAAAGAATTGGTTTTGGGAAAGCATAAAAACTGAGCACAGTTAGCTAAAGGACACAATAAAGAGCCACCACAGGAGGAACAGTTACCTAGCCGGAGTTGAGCTATTTCCGAGAGCATAAAATGCACCAGAACTGATATTTTATGAATCTCCTTGTCATCCTGAGTGTTTTGTGGTGGTTTCCTTTTATTCTCCACCTAAAAATATGATGTGACTCACCCTAGTTCGTCAACATTGGAATTTAAGGGGGAAAATAATGTAAAATGCTATTTTCTGGAATATAAAATGCAGGCAACAGGGTGAAGAAGAAACGGGAATAAACCCTTTTTATTCACAAGTCATTTCAGGGCACCAGCATCCACTCTAGACTGGGAGAAACAAACTGAGAGTTGTGGAAAGGAAGGTAGGGGAGGGGAGAGGATCAATGGGGAATGGGCAATAAGGAGGGCACAGGATGTGATGAGCCCAGGGTGTCACACACAACTAATGAGTCATTGAACACTACACCAAAAACAAATGATGTACTGTAAGGGCCTATTTAGCCAGAGCGATGCCATCCCTTAAACAGTGATTTTGTTGTTTATACAGTAAAACTTAAACTGACCCTGCGCCCCCCCCAGGGAACTTACTTAAAAGCAAGTCCGGTAAACCAGTCCCAGGTAACAAAGCCCAAATACAACGGTCAGGCCAGGTGGAGACATCCGATCAGTGGGGGCACATACTGTCTCCCTAGCTACCAAGGAGTGTGGGCCCTGCCCTTTGGGCATCTTTTGGGCGCCAATTCTGACCAAGGTGATAGCCTAGTTCAAATAGCTACTATAGGGTAAATTGTAATTCATTTGGTCACTTATGTGTGACCTAGCATGACTGTGCAGCTTTCTCTGTGTGTTACAGTCTCATTGGCCACCTGTGCATGGCCAGGCCCAACCGCATGGCCTTTGCCCTTAAAAGCTGATCTGTAAGGCAGAGACGGGTCTCCTCTTTGTAAGAGATGCCCCCGATCGATCGGCTTGGCGGTCAGTTTGATTCTCGATGCTTGGCGTGAAATAAAGCTTTGCTTGACCTTCGCTTTGTATCAGTCTCGCTCCTTTGATCACAGACCCATTATTGGGGGACCCAACAGTACTATATGTTGGCTAATTGAATTTAAATTTTAGGAAAAGAAAAGTAATGTTCAGTTCTGTTAAGATTATAGAGGTAGGACAAGAAGAGAAAGAAAAGATTCAACATGACAGATCACAAAATTTCTGCTATTGCCAGATGGTTTGGTAACCAGAATGTGAGTTATACTGGGGAAAGTACCTCTTTGAAGAATTCTGGGAGATCATCTTCACCCCTGAGGTTGGATCAGAAACAGGTTTTATTTCCCAGTGTCAGTCACAGAAAACCGTAACCCCGAACCATGAGGAGCCATGTGCCGACTTCAGAGGGAGTCCTACCTCCTGCTGCCTTCCCAGCTTCCAGACAGCTGGTATCACACTCCTGAGAGCCAGTAAACAGCTACCTTAGGGCTCAGAGCACAGCGCACTCAAGGCCCCCCCAGAGCCCCTGGCAGGTTTCCCAGTGGGATCAGCCGGCAGGAGTATCAGAGGCCTGGCAGCACGACTGCAAAAATGAGCGCGGACCGTGAATTGTTGCAAGGCTTAAAACCACCGATTCTGTTGCAGTTTTAAGGGTTAGAGTATAGGATATAAAGATCTGTGGACTTCCGTGTCCTCATCCACTCGAAAGAGGACTGTGTTAGGGGTGGGCAAAGGGTCCAGGCACAGTTGTGCAGGACTAACGCAGCTGGCTCTTCTCCCCAGAAGCTGGTGACCCAGCGCAGCTGTTCCAATAGCAACAGCCCAGCCCAGTTTGGAGCTCAAGGAACAAGACAGGCCTGATATCGCCACGAGCCGCTCACCTCATTTCACTGGTGGCTGCATTTAAACAGTCCTCTCTTTGGTACTTCTACAGCAGACGGACCCAATGCCCACCCTTCGGAGCTCCCTCCTAACTGTGGCTCCATTAGTACTGCTGTGCCCTTGGACGGGGAAGACCCACAGAAAGGTCAGGCTCGCAAGTAAGTTCAAACCATCTTTATACTTGCTTTCCTTTATCTGGCTCAAGAAAGTGTTTCAAGGTCTACCTAATTTTTAGATTAGAAAGAGAAGTTTTGGGACAAAGTATCACTTCATAAGGTACATATTAGCTCCTGCTGGAGTCCCAAGTTGTAATATCTTAATGTTATAATTACATCAGCGAGAGATACCCACGGGGATGCTTGCCTCACACAAAGGGATAAAAATTCCACGTTGGTCAATTTCTATTCCGCGGCCTGTAAATCTACCTTCAATGGGTTCCCCACAGACGGCTACCACGGTAGTCAGCCCGCTGGTTCCCACAGTCCTTCCCACAGTCCTTCCCACGGCCCAGGTTGCCAGGCCGGGCATCAGGCTCTGCCATCGGGAACCACTGACTGTCCTACCTAGGCCTCTTTTTCTCGTCCTCAAAATTAGCAGGTCTTTCTCAGCACGAGGATTTTAGGGTTCTTTCTTTGAGGCTCGTGTAAGTTCCAGCTTCCTCAGGAGGAATGGGGAAGGGACCCGTCTGGCCACCCGGTTCTCCACGGCGTCGGTGGGGTCCGGGGCAGAGACCGGGGCTGCTGTCGCGCCTGCTGTCTGGCATCCGCGGGGCGGTCCTATAGTCAGAGACCGACTGACACCTGCGAAAAATGTTTTATTTCCCTCCAGTCCATTTTCTATCTCCTCAGAGATCGGAGGTTTTGCAAATATACACCATAAATCTGACCTTCTCCCTGACTAAAAAGAAATCAAGGACGAGTGTTTGGTAAGAATCTATTTTAGAGTCGTCATCGCTGGGCGAAGAGGCTTGTAGCACGTTCCTTCCCGGGAGGGGAAATCAGGGGGTGACGCGCTTGGAACGACGGGGGGGCAGCCCGGGACGCCCCTGGGACACGCGGGTGGGCTGCGAGGACTGCCCAGGAGCCCCCCGGAGCCACACCCAAGGCCCCGGGGTCCCGCGCCCGGCCGAGCTCCGCAGTTGTCGGCAGTGCGGGGAGCCCCCCGCCCGCGCCCCGGCTTCTCGCTCCCCTCGGCCGCGCGCGAACCTTTGTGATGGTTCTGGGGCTCCGCGCGCCAACCCGTCGCTGCCCGCAGAGTAAGCCCTTCCCGGGGGTCCCTCCCCGGGCTGCGGCGCACGCGGCGGACCCTCCGCACCGGGACCCCGGAGTCCCGCCGCGGGCTGTGGGCGCGCGCGGCTCCGGCCCTGAAAGCTGTGTCTCCGGCATCACGGGGCGCAGGCCCGTGGGGGCACCGGGAGGTAAAATAAAGGGGAGCGCGGCAAAACGCGGGTGAAAACTGAGAAGGGAGTCGTCCCGGGCTTGGGGGCATCGCGGGCGGCCTGGGGGTTCTGCGGGCGGAGCGGGGCGAGCGGGCGCCACTGAGCGCTGCGGCCCCCGCGGCCGGGACTCCCTCCCGCAGGCTGAGACCAGGAGACTGGGGTCCGGGAAGGGAGAAGCAGCTTCTCAGCCTCTCTGTGCTTCAGACTCTCAGTAAGGACTGGCTGGGTCACGCTAGAGCCCGTTCCAGCTCTAACAGACTTGAAGGTCTTTTCCATCTCCAGTAGGCTGGATTTCTCCAAACATTCTTTAAAATTCTTCTATTAAATGTGCTTCTTTTATGTATTTGTTCGTTTATTCGTTTAGTTTATTTTTTATAGTGTTATGGTAGTCACCATAAAATACGCCATTAGTTTCTGATGCAGTGTTCCAAGATCCATTGTTTATGGACCCAGAGCTCCATGCAATCCGTGCCCTCCTGAATACCCGCCACCAGGCCCTCCCACCCCCCTAAAACCCTCAAATTGTTTCTCAGAGTCCACACTCTCATGGTTCGTCTCCCCCTCTGATTCTCCCAACTCAGTCTCCTTTCCTTCTCCTCAATGTGCTTCTTAACATAGTTACCTCAAAGCGCACAAAAAACAAATCTCAGTCCTGACATTACTGAAGTTCTAATTGCATATTCTTTTTTCCAGTTTTGTAGTTCACTGCCAAACAAGCATTTAGGAGGGATAAAATAGACCCTCAGATAAGGTCAACTCCCTGCATCTCCCCAGCGCCGCTCCGGGGTCCAGTGGAGGAGAGGCCGGCAGTGTCCCCGAGGTGACCTTCCAGGAATTCTTACCTCTGTGCGGCCGGTGGCTGCCTTCGTTTGCAGCAAAGCTGTTGCTTCGTGCCTCTCCTGGTGTGCGCACTTGTGCGTGGGACTAAATTACTGCCAATCCTCCCAGAGGTCAAATGTGTGAATAAAATTACGTAACGCTTGTAAAATGGACACAGTGGCGTAAACTGGAAAATTCTGTGGGATCGCGGTCACGGCTAAGGGATTTTTTTCCTTTCAAGTGTCTGTCCATGTCCCTCCAAGCCGCCCCACCTCGGCTTCTCTGCTCCCATAGGCTGTCCCTCCAGTCACACTTCGTCTCCTTCTAGAACTCTTCCATCGCGTCCTCCTGCGCTTCGAGGCTGCCCTGCTCCCTCTGATCGCTGGTGACCTCGGGCCCACACTCCTGCTCCCCTTCCCAGACAGGCAGGTGAGTACGGGGGCTCCTCCTCCCGTGTGGACGGGAGGCTGTGGCCCTAGACAGGGCTGCGATCCTGGTGAGCTACCCAGCCTCTGTCCTCCGTTGTCTGCTGCTTTAATGAGCCTCACGTGGGGTGGTCTGAGTCAGTGTGTCCCCTCTGCTTCCACACAGCCGTCTGCCAACAGCCTCAGTGCTCTGTGGGCGAGTGGAGTCCCCACGGCTTGCGCCCGGGGAGCCTCCAACGTGGGAGAGTTTGAGTTCCTCCCTCCCTGAGGAGCCTGTCCCTTCCTCTCCAGTCCCATTGCCCGGACTCAGCCTGCAGTCATCCCTGGAGGGGGTGGGGGCTCCTCACCGGCCCATCTCCGGACACCCTCAGCACTCCGACCCCACCTGGAGCCGTTTTTACGAGTAGAATCTGACCCTGACACTGCCTGACGCGACACCTTTACACCGTGTCCCTCCCTGGAGGGCAAGGAGCACGCCCCTGGGTCCTCTGCTTCAGGGTCACGAGACATGGGTGCCAGGCTGTCCGCTCAGGTGCGGTTCTGCCCAGGGCACTCACCGCCAGCCAGGAAAAATTGTCCTCTTCCCGATAGGGTTAGCTCAGAGCACCCCCTCCACCCCGTCCACAAACAGACTTGCCCATGTCCTCATTTTTGCCTTGACTAGAACCTTTCTTATGACACATTTCCTAACAGTAGAAGCTGTTGAAACCAAAACCCATAGAACCAAGTCACTGTATTAGCCACAAACTGACTGAAGCCCGGCGTGAGCAGCGGGCCAGAGGCCCCACTGACCCTGACCCCCCCTCACCCCAGCGAACTGTGCCTCAGGTCTTCCCAGCACGTGTGCAAGCCCCATACTCTGTAGTGGCCCCACCAACTGATAGCACGGAAGCCTGAGGAATACAAATGGAAAAGTGAGAATGGGTTTTTGCTGTTTTATACTGATGCTTTGAATGCTTTTTAAAGAATTAATAAGAGAGGGACACCTGAGTGGCTCAGTCAGTGAAGAGTCTGCCTTCGGCTCAGGTCATGATCTCAGGGTCCTGGGATCGAGCCCTACATCGGGCTCCCTGCTCAGCGGGGAGTCTGCTTCTCCTTCTGCCTCCCCTTCTGTTTCTCATGAATAAATTAATAAAATCTTAAAAAATTAATAAAAGCAAATTGCTAAAAAATGGCTTAAGTCAGTATGGCAAAATTCTGTAAAAGATTTTTTAAATCATAAAAATAACAAACTATGTTGTTCTCCGATGGTTTTACCTCAGTGTCCTTAAGTTCTTGCTCCACGCAATCTGTGCCCTCCTTAATACCCACCACCAGGCTCTCCCAACTCCCCACCCCCCTCCCCTCTAAAACCCTCAGTTTGTTTCTCAGAGTCCACAGTCTTTCATGGTTCGTCTCCCCCTCCGATTTCCCCCAACTCACTTCTCTCCATCTCCCCATGTCCTCCGTGTTATTCCTTATGCTCCACAAGTAAATGAAACCATATGATAATTGACTCTCCCTGCTTGACTTATTTCACTCAGCATAATCTCCTCCAGTCCCATCCATGTCGATGCAAAAGTTGGGTATTCATCCTTTCTGATGGAGGCATAATACTCCATAGTGTATATGGACCACATCTTCCTTATCCATTCGTCCGTGGAAGGGCATCTTGTTTCTTTCCACAGTTTGGCGACTGTGGCCATTGCTGCTATGAACATTGTGGTACAGATGGCCCTTCTTTTCACTACATCTGTATCTGTGGGGTAAATACCCAGTAGTGCAATTGCAGGGTCATAGGGAAGCTCTATTTTTAATTTCTTGAGGAATCTCCAAAAATGAAGAGGCAACCCACAGAATGGGAGAAGATATTCCCAAATGACACTAGAGACAAAGGGCTGATATCCAAGATCTATAAAGAACTCCTCAAACTCAACACCCAAAAAACAGATAATCATGTCAGAAAATGGGCAGAAGCCATGAACAGACACTTCTTCAAAGAAGACATACAAATGGCTATCAGACACATGAAAAAGTGTTCATCATCACTAGCCATCAGGGAGATTCAAATCAAAACCACACTGAGATGCCACCTTACTCTAGTTCTAATGGCAAAGATTAACAAGACAGGAAACAATATGTGTTGGAGAGGATGTGGAGAAAGGGGATCCCTCTTACACTGTTGGTGGGAATGCAAGTTGGTGCAGCCACTTTGGCTCTTGATTTTGGCTCAGGTCATGATCTCAGAATAGTGAGATCAAGCACCCTCCCCCTCCCATGCCCAGTATAAAGCCTGCTTTAGATTCTCTTTCACCCTCTGCCCCTCCCTGCCACCTCTCTCCTGCTTAAAAAAAAAAAAAGAAAGAAAGAAAAGAAAAGCCAAATCGATATTTGCTCATGTGTTCCTCTTAGAACCCCTTTTCAGAGGAGCGCACCCTGAATGCCTCTAGCCACAGTATGTCAACAAAGAAAGAGAAACATTGGAAGATACCGGTATAAATAGTGCTGGAGAGAAAGCCAGAGTCTGAATTATAGCCCAGATCCATCTCCTTCTGAATCTGGTTAGGTGAAAAGCCCTTATGTTTCATTCCACTCTCCTAACATAGATCTGCCAGGAGGTCTGTTCTCATTTCACTTCAGACCATGTGGTTTAAATATAGATAGAGTTCTGGTTCTCTTAATTTCCATCTGAATATAATTCTATTGTTATCCAAGTGAAAATTCACTGGTGATCAGAGTATGTCCGTTTTAAAGATGGAGTTCATTGCCAGAGATTTCTCGGGTGGTCTCACCTTCAACCAAAGTCTTTAGCTCCTATGAAAGTGTTCTCTGTGCTTTCCAGAGCTATGTTTGAGACTTTGTGGGTTATTTCTTTCGAACAATTGGAGAACAAAAGGGCCTGGGTTAACAAAACAGAATATCCCATTAGGACCCATTGCTTCATTGAGTTTATGTTAACTATGTCTCTATTTTCTGTTTAAAACATAGTTTTCCTTTCAGTGAAAACACTTGTTTATTTGTTTCTTTGTTTGTTTTGCTATACAACATTGTACCTATAGTTGACAATATAGTGTGCACTTAAAAATGTGTTGAGGGTAGATCTCACGTTAAGTGTTCTCCCCACATTAAAAAAAAAAAAAAAAACTTAAATGGTATTTTTTTTTCAACTCAACAGAAATTTCCCCCTTCTCTGTTTTTTTTTTTTTCAGAGTAAACACAAGAATAAGACATAAATTGGTTTTAGCTTTGTTTTCCTTTTATTCTCAAATCTAAATCTGAACTCTATCCTATGACAGTGAGATGTTATAGAATAGCTTAAGATGGCAATTTCTTTAGTTAGGAAATGGGCCATATTATTATCATTACTGTTAAGTTTCATAGGATTGCTAGATTTCCTTATCCTTAAGCAAATTCCCATTTGCTTGGGGAGTCAATGACGAGTGCTTTAGGAAGTTCTAGGATTAACAAACCTTAAAGAAAACCAACTGAAATTTTATGCCAAATGAGCAGGAAAGAAGAGGGTTTTTTTTGGTTTTTTTTGTTGTTGTTGTTGTTGTTTTTTATTTGACAGAGAGAGATCACAAGCAGGCAGAGAGGCAGGCAGAGAGAGAGGAGGGAAGCAGGCTCTCTGCAGAGAGCCTGATGCGGGACTCGATCCCAGGACCCTGGGATCACGACCTGAGCCGAAGGCAGAGGCTTAACCCACTGAGCCACCCAGGCGCCCAAGAGGAGTTATTTAAAATATTAAATGTGCCTTTTTGGCCCATTTATCCTGCACTATTTTCTACTTTACAAACCCATAAAATGTCTAGATGTGAAAGTGGCGGAAATTGGTTACAGCACGCTGAGCTCAAGGACAGTTTTCTCCACATTGTCTCGTTCTCACTGTCCTTCAAACCCTGCTGCCCCATCCCCAAGGACACATAAACAGTGCCTCACAGTCACCTGTACACAGAGCAGGTAGTCCTTCCCCCAGTGGACCACATGATGTGTTTAACTTCTGGGGGGAAGTGTATTTGTCATCCCCCCAGATCCCAGAATTACTTGATTAAAATAAAATTTTTTTGGCTAACGACACAGCCTAACCACAACAACTTGCATTTATTTAGCTTACTGTATGCTAGACAGATTAAAATCCCTTTGTAGCTACTACCTTGTATTATTCTAATGAGAGGCAAGTCCCAGGTACCAGAGTGCTCAAGTGTGTTGACTGTGGAGGGATAGATGGAGACATGGAGATAAGGAGGCAAGAGCTAAATTGTTCTGTACTAAATATGAGAGCAAGGAGAGACCTGAGGAATTAGGACTGGGTCTGGGGGAGATTTGGACCCTAATGGGTTGAAGGGCATGTGAAGGATGGAGAGCCCCGCATCTGGTGTCAACCCAAACAAGGCGAAACCAGGAAAAAGTCCACCTGTCACCTGTAAAAACCAGCACTGTCTGTTTATGCTTGTGAGGTGATTCTGAGTGCAGGAGGCAGTGCTGCTCATGGTCACAAGAGCTAGGAGGGACGCTGTTGTCCAGAGAAGTCTGGGGCTGCCAGACAGTTTGGCCTCTTTTGAGTGTTAATGCTCTCAGCTCTATGTACATTTCTTAAGATTGAGGTCGATGGGAATAGTGACATTTCAGAGTGAGTGAGAAGACTTTGCACTTTGCACATTTCTTTAATGAAAGTATGAGATTGGTAAGGAGAAACAGACAACAGCTTTTAAGTTCAGGTTGTGATTTGGGGGTTCCAAAAGAAATATAATTTAAGGAAGCATTTCAAAATGTGTATTTCTGTTAAAATCTTCCTTTATCCATCAGGAAATATAGACCCATGGATGTGTAGGATTTTGCTCTCTCTTTGTTCTAAGGCAAAGTTCGAATGAACAGTTTTGCTTAGATTGAACATTTCCCCAATTGGTCTGTGTAAGCATGAATTATCCATGGGGAAATAGCATCACATAAAGAATAGAGTTGAGCATGCATACATGTACAAAGCAGGGGTCCTGCCCAGAAGAGGTATGAATTGAGTCTGTGACAACCTGTAAGAAAATGCAATCATTAATAAGAATGTTGTGTGTAGGGACGCCTGGGTGGCTCAGTTGGTTAGGCGGCTGCCTTCGGCTCAGGTCATGATCCCAGCGACCTGGGATCGAGTCCCACATCGGGCTCCCTGCTCGGCAGGGGGCCTGCTTCTCCCTCTGCCTCTGCCTGCCACTCTGTCTGCCTGTGCTCGCTCGCTCTCTCTCTGACAAATAAATAAATATAAAAAAAAAAAAAAGAACGTTGTGTGTAACTACATGCCCCTGGAACCAGAGCAACATCCAGTCATCATCAAATGGGGCCAGACCATCATCTCCACAAAGACAAAATCTAAACAAAGCAGACCCGAGGAATATAAAATGAGCTGACAGAAGGCACTTGTAAGGGTTGGAAGGGTAATCAAGGCTAACTCTGCCCAAAGAATTTCAGTCTGGAAATCTGAACTCACCAGTCCTTGCCCAATCTTATCAGGTGTATGTCCTTCCTCTTCCTATGGATGTCCTCTTTATAGACACACAAGAAAAAGTGACAGGAGGAGAGACAGGTATAGTGTTGACTACACTAATGAAGAGAGTTGAAAATCTGATTGAATAGTGAAAATATTTCTAAGAAGTGAGGCTGTCTCATTCTGCCTTACTGCAAGACTTATCTCATTGTGGGGCTCATTACCTCTGAGTCAAGGGTATGGGTCATGACAACCAGGGGACTGAGAACTTGAGGATGGCCAGACAGCGGGTGATCAAGCCGCAGGGAATGTATCAGACTCTGCGCAGGGAAGGGAAGCCCCAGCTGGACAGAAGCAGGAGACATTGCTGTGCTTCAGAGATGGGAAGTCAGAGGAGGGTTCGTGGGTCCATACTCTGTGGTTTAAGGTGCACCCTGCAATGCTGAGAACTGATTGAGACTCAGGAATTTTAGTTTATGCTCCTTTAGGAGTCATGTCCACAGCAAAGCTGGGGCCTTGAAAGGAGTCTTGATATGTGTCTAAGTGAACAACCTATAAACTGGAAAGCTTCTTGCCCAGATGGACACAATGTTCATCAAAATAGAGTTTTCAGGAATTTTTTAAACACTGATCTGTTGTTTCATAGCCTTATATTGCCAGTCAAACACCTTGGAACAAGCATGTGGGTAAGGCTGACCCAGGGGTCTCAGCATCCCCAGTCCTCCTTGTGTTTCTCCCTCTCCTCAAACTCCCACTCTCCAGAACCCCCCTCCCAGCTGTCCCTCACTCTTGATCTTCTTTCCCAACCCATCAGAGATACCAGCTGGAGCTTTTTTTTAGCCAGTTAAGTAAACCCAAAAAGGGGTCAATGACCAATAACTTCATAGTTCTTCTTAGGGTTAGTTACATTTAAACAAAATATCATGATGCGTTTACCATTTAATTTTCTTGTTCACTTGGCAATCTCTGCCTCTTCACCTCCTGGAGACCCTTGTTAAAAACCTCAATTCAGCTTTAATTAAACATGATGTTTATCATCTGTCACTTAATAACATTTGGCCATGTGACATCTCTTTCCTGATTATCTCGGACTACAGTTTAACAGTAGAGCAGTAGAACTACAGGACAAAAAATTCACTCCGTTATCTACACTTGAAACCTGCTCTTGCTAACATGCCTGTTACCTGGGCTCGCAACACCTTGCGCACACATCGCATTATCTTATTGCTACATCCACCATTACCCCAAACTCTGAGCTACCTGGGGACCCTCACCTACAGGATAATTACAAATGCTTATGAAATGAAATTGTATAGGTACATGATGTCTTTCAGCTGATTTTTTTGCCCTTTGAGGAACTTGACTGTGTTTCCCACACCTTCAGATTATCCATTTTACATAATAAGCACCCAATAATTACATGCATATTGAATAATGAACATATATATGAAAGGATGTGAAAAATATAGACCTAAACATTACGAGATGATCCCTGAAAGATAGAAATTTAGGAAATTTTAATTTTCTTTGTGTCTACCAAGTTTTCTGTAGTGAATGTTAATATTTCCATGATTAGGGGAAAAAAAGAATTTAAAAGCAACATCAGTGACAACCTTATCAGCTGGAAGCAGCATCAGAGTATGAAATGAGCCCAGGTGGGGTTCCCCCAGGGGGAAGAGGGAGTAGTGGACACCCGGACACTGGAACACAGGTTGCCTGGGCAACAGGGGATCCTGGGGCAGAGCCGCCTCTTAGGAATGGCAAGGCAATGACTAGTTGTGTTGGGGCTGATGACTGGTCTTCAGAAATGAGGTCTTTCCATCAAGTCAGATTTCCTGTGTCACCAGGGAAACTGAGATTTTACCGAGACAAAATAGTTTGTGTAATTACTAACAAGACCACGGTCAACAAATACTAGTGGTATTTTGCTAAGAGATTCTATCCCATAAAACTACTCAAGCTGCCAGCTGAGGTCTTGTCACTGGGTCTCTGGCAGTAGTTTCAATTATTCACAATGCCTTTGCTCATAAGTTTATGGGATGGGTAGGCCTGGCATCATGTTTTATTGGAAGGCCAGTGGGCATTTGTGGGTTTAATTGTGTATTTGGAGTACAGAAGATGCATCAATATGGGGCTTTCATGTTTATGTCAAATCAAAATAATAAAAAGGAAACATACAAGAGTGATCTGCTTAACATGTCACCCTCTGGAACCAGGGCCTGGGCTCAAGGATTCCCAAGACCCACAAACTCAAATTTCAAAGATCATCAGCATCTGATCAACATGGGTAGAGGTAGGTTTGTATTTTGGGGTTGAGAGAAGCTAGGGAATGCCTTGAAGGGGAAGGTGAGGACCAGGATCCATGTGGGTCCTGGTCTGGGCTTAAGGCACCTGAACCACTGAAAAGGACTTAGAAAATCTGGAAGAAGCTAGTCAAAGCATGGTGGTCCCTGCAGTGTGACCCCACCGTGTCCCCTGGGGTCCCTTCTCATGCTGCACCAAATGAACTGAGTCCCCTTCAGTTTGACTGCTTAAAATGACAGCTCAACAATAAATCATTAATGCGCCTTGGGTCAGGGCTTTCCAGAGAAACAGAACCACTAGGACATGCATATCCAGAGAAGAAGATCTATTATAAGGAGTTGAACTGTGATTATGAGGCTGGTAAACCCAGCTGACTGGATGAGGTCCACCACATTTTGGAGGTCACCCTGTTTTGCCCAGAGTCCACTAATTTGAACATGAATCTCATTCAAAACCCCTCACAGAAACACCCAAAATAACATTTGACCAAATGTCTGGGAACCCGGGGGCCCAGGCAAGCTGGCACATAAAATTAACCACCAGGCCTCCTAACTGAGGCTTCTCTTCTTCCGAGGAACTGACTGAGTTGTCTCGAGAGCCTGTCCTTGCCGTGCGCTCACACCGAACACTGGTCGGCGCGGGCTGGCTAGACACACTCCGACTAGCACGATTGTTTCCCTTCTCTTTCCCCGGGTTTGTTTCTCTTCACTGTCCATTCCCTTGTGGGTCACTCTCTGCTGATGAATCTGAGGAAGAAAAGTCTGCATAGAAATCACGGGACCACATAGAGTTTCCACCATAAGCTGCATGGTTTTTTGGTTTTGTTTTGTTTTTTAGGGTTAGGTTAGTCACCGCACCATCCGTCATCACTGTTTGATGTCCTGTTCCAAGATTCACTGTTTGTGGGCAACTCCCAGAGCTCCACGCAATCCGTGCCCTCCTGAATACCCACCACCGGGCCGACCCATCCCCCCGCCCCCTCCCCTCTGAAACCCCCAGTTTGTTCCCCGGAGTCCACAGTCTCTCGTGCTTCATCTCCCCCTCTGATTCCCCTCTTCTTTTTTTTTAAATTTAAATTCAATTAGCCAACATAGAGCACATCATTAGCTTCTGAGGCAGTAGTCAGTGATGCACCAGTCCTATGTAACACCCAGTGCCCTCGTTCGTGCCCGTCCCCCGGTGACCCTCTGAAACCCTCCGTCTGTTTCCCAGAGTCAGGAGTCTCTCACTGCTTGTCTCCTTCTCTGACTTCTTCCCATGCCGCTTCCTGTCCTTCCACCACCAGCTGCCGTCTGTGCCTGGTGTGAGGCTGCAGCGGGCTGCTAACCCGTGATGGCCATGGGCGCGTCCACCCCTCCTGCAGAGGCACCGCAAGAACTGCGGCCCCCCGTGCGATGGTTCACGGGAACCTCTGACACGCAGACATTTGACGGAAGAGGGAATATTTTGAGATTTGTTTGGATTAAAAGAAAAAGTGAAGGGAGTCTGCATGGCTCAGTGGGTGAAGCACCTGCCTTCGGCTCAGAGCATGGTCCCGGAGTCCTGAGATGGAGCCCGTGGTGGGTCTCCCTGCTCAGGGGGGAGTCGGGTCCTCCCTCTCCTCTCCTCTGCTCGTGTGCGCTCTCGCACCCTCTCCCTCTTCTCTTCCGCTCAAATAAAATCCTTTAAATAAATGCAAAATTCAGAAAAGGATTGTAAAAAAACAGCCACGGATGAATCAACTCTGAAGAAGCCACCCATGCTACTTGATCAGTGCCCTTGCCCGGTGTTCAGTTCAGACCAGCATCTGCTTCCTTAACCCGAAGGAAATTCACCGCGTGTGCCTGAAAAACTGCCAGGACCTTCACGCCTCACCAGCGTGCTCTTGAGCCTGGAGCAACGGATGGAAAGAGGAATCTGAAGAATTTAGGCTGTGATCTGGTGTCTCCAGGCTTCCTCTCCATGCCACCCACCCATCCTGTGGTTTGAGAACCAGTTCTACCTCTTCGGCCTGCTTTCGTCTTTTCTAAAATATCCACGACCAGAGTTAGAAAACCGAGACTGGAGTGGGGACAAGTTAGTGTGAGACGACTATTAGCACACGTATATGTAACCCAGAAGGGGCAGAAGGTACCAAATGTTTCTCCTTTCCCAGGGGTATGTGTGTACACTTAACACAGATAACACCTTCAAATTCTTTTTTTTTTAAGATTTTATTTATTTATTTGACAGACAGAGATCACAAGTAGGCAGAGAGGCAGAGAGAGAGGAGGAAGCAGGCTCCCTGCTGAGCAGAGAGCCCGATGCGGGACTCGATCCCAGGACCCCAAGATCATGACCCGAGCCGAAGGCAGAGGCTTAACCCACTCAGCCACCCAGGCGCCCCACGCCTTCAAATTTTTTTGTGATTTTGTTGTCTTTTTCAATATATGATATTTACCCTAATTACACTAAGGCATTCTTCATGCACTAGTGATTGTGTTAGAATGGTGGGGAGAGTAGTAGAATTTTTACAAAGAAATATTCAGCTCCTTTAGTTCAAAAAATGAGAATTGCAGATGAACTGGGGGGAGATCAAGAGTAGCACACTTACCACAATGAGCAGAGCCACGCGTGTGATTACTGAATCAATGTACTGTACACCCGAGACTAATATAGCATTGTATGCTACTTATGCTGGAAGCAAAATTTTTAAAAATTAAAAAATAAACAAAAATAAGTAAATCAGAAAAAAGTGAGAATTGAAGTAAGATAATAGATTTTCAAACTTAGCCACTGTATTAAGAATGTGTTTTCTGAATTCTGCCCCCCCGGTAAGCTACGCAGGTTCCAAATGCTATGCACTGAAAGAAGATAACCTATTTGGGTCCTCACATGGCTTGAAGTTCTAGCCTCTTTCTCCTCCTGTAAGAGCGCTGATCTCATCTGGGAGGGTCCATCCTCAAGGTTTCATTTAACCCTAATCACTACCCAATGCCCTTCCTCCTAATACCATCCCACTGGGAGTTACAGTTTCAACATATGAATTTGGAGGACACAACATATGAATTACGCACTCTGTAACAATGTAACAATGACTAAAAACACCAAACATCTTCTCATTCATGGGGTGGCCATTGTATCTTGTACGTCTTCAGTGAAAATTGTCTATTCAAATACTTGGCCTATTATTAAACTATTTGCCTTTTTATTGTTGAGTTGTGAGAGTTCTTTATATACTCTCAATATAAGGCCCTGAAGAGATGTAGGACTTGTATTTTCTCTCTTCCGAAGGCTTTTCGCTCTCTCGGTGGTATGGCTATGGTACTGTTTGTAGCACACAAGATATTAGTAGTCTAATTTCTCTTCTTTTTTCTTTGTCATTTATGCTTTTAGTTTTTAAAGAAGCCAGGAGATTTACTGTTCTATTTCCTTCTAAGAGTTTCATAGTTTTAGCTTCCATCAGGCTATACATTTTGCGTTCATCTCTGTGTATACTGGGAAGTAGGATCCCAACTTCATTCTTTTGCGTGTGGATATTGTCACAGAACTATTTGTTCAAAAGATTATTCTTTCCCTGTTGAATTTTCTTGACATCCTTGTCAAATGTAAATTGACTATAAATGTGAGGGTTTATTTTTAGACTCTCAATTCTATTTCACTGAAACAGGTATGTATCTTTACACCAAATTCACACTGTCTTGATTACTGTGGTTTTAGTAAGTTTTTGAATTCTCCATTTTGTTCTCCTTTTTAAAAATATTGTTTTTGCTATTCTTGATCTCTTGCATTCCATATGAACTTTAAAATCAGTTTTTCAATTTCTGTAAAAAAAAAAAAAAGCAACTGGAAGTTTTATAAGGATTGCCTTAATCTGTAGATCGCTTTGTGAAGTATGGTCATCTTAATAAGTGTTCCAATATATTAACATTACATATCTTCCCATTTATTTAGGTCTTTGAATTTTTTAAAATGTTTTACTTCTCAGTGTACAAGTATTGCACTTTTTTCTTAATCTATTCCTAAGTATTTTATTCTTTTTGGTGCTGTACTGATGATGAAGTGGAATTGTTTTCTTAAATTCATTTTTGGATTTTTATTGCCAGAGTATAAAATATTATTGATTTTTTATATAGCAATAGTATACTTGACTAGTATCCTGCAACCTGGCTGAACATGTTTATTAGTTATAATAGTTTTCATGGATTTCCTAAGATGTTATATATTCAGGATCACGTCATCTGCAAATAGGGAAGGTTTTACATCTTCTTTTCCACTATGAAGGCATTTTGTTCCTTTTTCTTGCCACTGCTCTGGTTAGAACCCCAATACAATGTTGAATACAAGCGGTAAGACCTTGACTTTCTCCACATCTTTATTCGTTCTTCGAGCATCTTTAAGAAACTTCTTTTAAATTCTGGTTCTGTTGTACCTGCCATCGGGTACAGGTATGGCGCATTCGGAGAGAGCTGCTATGGGTTTATTCGTTTTCCTGTGGAGGCGCCGTACTTTTTTGTTTCTTGGTGTGCTTTGTGGTTTTGTTGTTGCTGTTGTCAAAAGCTGGAAATTTGAACCTAATAATCTGGTAATCAGATTTTCCCCCTTCCTTAAGGTTTGCTGCTTTAGTTATTGTTTTGCTTACTGTTTTTGTTTTTCCGATCGCTGTAAGCTGTGTCTGTGCCAAGCATAAGCCTGAGCTCTTGTCAGATCTTTCCGGAGCCTCCGATTTTCCCTGTGCAGTTCTTCTTGAATGTCCTGGTCTTCCATGCCAGGCCCCCAAAAGGGGGAAAAGAGAAAAATGTTCAAGGCTTCAATAGGCTCCAGAGTTCCAAACTAGTTGCATCAGACAAGTTCTGTCAGTGCGGGTGTCTGTGTGGAGACACAGAGTCCCGGGGCGGCCCCCTCTGAAGTCCTCCAGAGTCCTCGCTGCGTCGCCATCGCCTGAGAGCTGTTGTCCGTCTGCGAACTTGCCGGCCTCATCTGAAGTCGTGGCGCGCCCTTGCTCACAGCACTTCCTCTGGCTACCTTTTATTTCTGAAAGGTCGGTAGTGTGTCCCGGCTTTCGTTTTGACTTCAGGAGCCCGAGTCTCTTCCTTTTGTCTCGGTCAGTCCCCCAGGAGGTTTGTCTATTGTTGGTCTCAAAGGCTCTTTTCTTGGTCGCCTCACTCCTGCCTTCCCCTGCAGGGCCGGTGCCGCCCTGATCTCTGTTGCCTCCTCCCTTCTACTTGCATTTATTCCCTCTTGTTCTCCCTGTGTCTTCCCCTGAAGGCCCGGTTACACCTGTGATCTCTGTTTGTTTTTCCTACGGGCATTTACAGCTATAAATTTCCCTCTAAGATGTAGTTTAGCTGTCATAAGTTTTTGTATCTTGTGTTTTATTTTCATTCATCTCAAAGCATTTCTAACTTCCCTTATGACTTCTTTCCTGACCCACTGGTTGGTTAGACGGACGTTCTTTCACTTCAACACACCTCCATATTTCCCAAATTTTCTTCTGTTATTAATTTCTACCTTAATGCCACTTTAGATGGAAAAGATGTTTTGCATAATTCAATCACTTTAAATTTATCAAGGCTTGTTTTATGGCCTAGTATATGGGCTCACCTAGAGAATGTTCTATGTTCAATTGAGAAGAATATAGATTTAGCTGCAGTTAGATAAAATATTCCATAGATGTCCGTCAGAACTAGATGATCTACAGTGTTGCTCCAGTCTTCTATTTCCTTCCTGCTCTTCTGCCTGGATGCTCTGTCCAGTGTTAAATGTGGAATACTGAAGCCTCCAACTATTATTCTTGAATTGTCTATTTTGTCCTTCAATTCTACCAGTTTTAATATAATGTATATTGAAGATCTGTTGTTAGGTGAATATATGCTATAATTCCTATGTCTTCCTGGTTGGTTAACACTTTTTTTTAAATTTATTTATTTGTCAGAGAGAGAGGGGGAGAGAGAGAGCACGCACAGGCAGGCAGAGTGGCAGGCAGAGGCAGAGGGAGAAGCAGGCTCCCCGCCGAGCAAGGAGCCCGATGTGGGACTCGATCCCAGGACGCTGGGATCATGACCTGAGCCGAAGGCAGCTGCTTAACCGACTGAGCCACCCAGGCGTCCCCTGGTTGGTTAACACTTTAATCATTATACAACGTCTCTCTTTATTTCCAGTAACCTTTTTGTTTGTTTTAAGATGACGCCAGGGGGGCTCAGTTGTTAAGCATCTGCCTTGGCTCAGGTCATGATCCCAGCATCCTGGGATCGAGTCCCAAATCGGGCTCCCTGCTCGGCAGGGAACCTGCGTCTCCCTCTCCCAGTCCCCCTGCTTATGTTCCCTCTCGTGCTGTGTGTCTCTCTCTCAAATAAGCAAATAAATCTTGGAACACTGGCAAAATAAAGTTAAATTTAAAAAAAATATTCTATGGGTAAATGGAATAAAAACACAAATCTAAAGAAAAAACCAAAATCTTTAAAAATAAAATAAAATAAAGTCTGTTTTGTCTAATATTGGTAAAGCTACTCTAGTTCTTTTATATTTCATATATGGTTTATTTTCAACCATTCTTTTACTTGTAATCTATTTGTATTTTTCAATCTAATGTGTGTCTCCTATGGGTAACATATGATTGGATCTTGTTTTTTTCATCTAATTTGACAAATTCTACCTTTCAAATGGATTATTTAATTTTGATGCTATCATTAATATTGTTGGATTTACATCTGCCATTTTGTTTTTATGTTTCTTATTTTTGTTCATATATTCCACCTTTATTTCCATCTTTTGCATTAAGTGTATACTCTATAGTGTAACATTTCAATCCCTTTATTTTTTATTTATTTTTAAGGGGGTGGGGCAGAGGAAGAAGGAGAAAGAGAATCTCAAGGAGACTGCACACCCAGCATGGAGGCTGACATGGGGTTCGATCTCACAACCCTGAGATCATGACCTGAGTTGAAATCAAGAGTCATACAGTTAACCCTGAGCTACCCAGGCATGCCTCAACTCCTTTATTTTTTAAAACATAATTTTTGCATTCTTTTCCTAGTGGTTCCTCTGGGGCTTACAATATACATTGTAACTCATCAAAATCTACTTCCAATTTATCCTAATTTATACTGAATTTATTCTAGTGAAATACAGAAATTTTTTCCTATGATATCTTCATGCTTTCCTTTTTTGTGATTTTTAGTGTTATATATATTATATACATATGTTACAAGTCCAGCAATACATTTTAATAATTATTGCTTTATATCATCTTCTGTCTTTTTGTTGAAGCCGAAAAAAGAAAGAAAGACAAGCACTTTCCTGTAGAGTGGTCATGTGAACCTTTTCATTTATTCTTTTTGGCTTTTCTCAAGTTCTTCCTGTGGACCGGAGCTCTTGCTCAGTGTCATTTCCTTACTGTGATATAACATGGTCCTGCACACTCCTCCACAGTCCGATGTGCAGCTCCTGTCCAGTAGATACATTTCACTGTGTTGTTGGCTCACAAATACCATAATATATTCATATTATTTTATGCAATTGTTTTTAGTTAATCAAAAGAATAGAGAAGAACTATGCAATGTTACTTTATTTTGTATTTACCTATATATTTATCTTTTTAGTGATCCTTTTGTGTGTACAGATTTGAAATACTATCCAGTATCACTCATTTTCAGCCTGAAGAACCTAGTTCTTGTAGGTGGGTCTTCTTGCAACCAGTTCTCTCAGTTTTTGTTGATCCGACAATGCCTTTATCCTGACTTCATTTTTGAAAAGTAGTTTTACTGGCCTTTTTTTTAGTTTCCACACTTTGAATATACCATCATGTTTCCTTGTAGCCTCTGTTGTTTCTGAGAGAAGTCAACTATTAATCTTCCTGGGGTTCCCTTGTTCATGATGAGTCATCTTTCTCTTACTGCTTTCAAGATTGTGCTGCCTTTCGTTGTCAATATTCTGGCAGTGATGTGTCTAGGTGTGGATCACTTGGCTTTTATTATTCTTTTATTTCTTTTAATGTTTTGGATGGATAGATTAATATTTTCATCATATTTGGAAAGTTGGCAGTTATTATTTCTTTAAATACTTTCTCATTTCCTTTCTCTTTCTCTTCTCACTGCTAATCTCATTGTACATATGTTGATTCACCTAATGGAGCCCCAATTTCTCGGCAGCGCTGTTTATTTTTCTTCATTCTTCTGCAGTTATATAATCTCTACTAACCTTTTTTCTTTTTTCTTTTTTTAATTTAATTTTTTCGGTGCTCCAGAATTCATTGTTTATGCACCACACCCAGTGTTCCATGCAATACGTGCCCTCCATAATACCCACCACCAGGCTCACCTATCCCCTCACACCTGTCCCCTCCAAAACCCTCGGTTTTTTTCTCAGAGTCCACAGTCTCTCATGGTTCATCTCCCCCTCCATTTTTCCCCAATTCACTTTTCCTTTCCTTCTCCCCATGTCCTCCATGTTATTCCTTATGCTCCACAAGTAAGTGAAGCCATATGATAGTCGACCTTCTCTGCTTGACTTATTTCACTCAGCATAATCTCTTCCAGTCCCGTCCACGTTGATGCGAAAGTTGGGTATTCATCCTTTCTGATGGCAGGGTAATACTCCATTGTATATATGGGCCACATCTTCTTTTTTTTTTTTTTTTTAAGATTTTATTTATTTATTTATCAGAGAGAGAGAGAGCAAGCACAGGCAGACAGAGTGGCAGGCAGAGGCAGAGGGAGAAGCAGGCTCCCCGCTGAGCAAGGAGCCCAATGTGGGACTCGATCCCAGGACGCTGGGATCATAACCTGAGTCGAAGGCAGCCGCTTAACCAACTGAGCCACCCAGGCGTCCCTGGGCCACATCTTCTTTATCCATTTGTTCGTTGAAGGGCATCTTGGTTCTTTCCACAGTTTGGCAACTGTAGCCATTGCTGCTATGAACACTGGGGTACAGATGGCCCTTCTTCTCACTACATCTGGATCTTTGGGGTAAATATCTGCTACTGGCCTTTTTTCAAGTGTACTGATTGCTTATTCTGCCAGCTCAGATCCACTATTGAGATTCTCTAGTAAAGTTTTCGTTTGGGTTATTGTAATTTCATCTCCAGAATTTTTATTTCATTCTTTCCAGTAATTTCTCTCTTTGTTCATATTCCCTATTTAATGAGACATTGTTGTAATGCTTTCCTTAAATTCTTTAGGTATGGTTTCATTAGTTCTTTGAACATCTTTATAATAACTACATTGAAGTCTTTCCTACCATCTGGGCCCCTTCAAAGGCAGTTTCTATTACCTGTTTTATTACTCTTGTATATGGGTCACACTTCCCTGTTTCTTTGTATATCTCACAATCTTTTTTGTTAAAAATTGAATTTTTGTTTAAAAAAGTTTTAAATAATATATCATAGCAACATTCATTACTTATTTCCCCCTCCCTGGAGTTATTGGTTGCTAAGTAATTTATTGTTTAGTGTCTTGACTGAACCAGTTCTCTGAACTCTCTCAGCCAACCCACACCCAATGTGCAACTTCTGGTATCTCTACCCCACATTGCTTTAATCTTCTAGCCGTGTTACCTAAGTTTCACCTCCAAGTAGATATAAGTCACATTTTTTAAAGGCCGTTTTTAAACCCCCTTAGTGTGTTAGATTTTAGAATATTTGCTTTATAAGATGAGCCAGATCAAGGTTCCGGTAGATTCAGCAGCCCCCTTTGTGATTCAAAAACAACAGTTTCCCTGCTGTGTCATCACAGGATGGTAGAGGCAAGGGAGCTCTTGGGGGTCTCTTTTGTAAGAAAAGTAACGTCTTCATGAAAGCTCCACCCTCATGACCTAATCATCTCCCAAAGTCTCCACTGCCTAACACCACCACACTAGGATAAGGATTTCAACTTTTAAATTGTGGGGGAGAACACATTCAGTCTATAGCACTTGCATCTTACACATTCTCAAAAAAAAATTGTACAATAAATGTCTAGAGTATTTTAATTAATCTTCCTTTTAAAAAAAGAATATTTGCTTTATGATTCTTTCGAGTTTTTACTTCAGAACTGCCACGTCCCAGACTCTAGGAATCAATGTTTCCATGAGAAATGATAGATGGGATCCTTCCAAGAAATGTAAAATGTTCCCAAATGGTTAAGTTCAAGGATGACTTGTCTACCCATGATTCAAGTTTGGACTTACATTTCAGTTACCTTTTGCTGAGTAAGTATCCCAAGCTTGGTGATATAAAACAGTTTACTTTGCTCAGCCATTCTGTGGCTCGACTGTGGACAGGGTGCAGTGTGTATGACTAGTCTCAGCTCATCCTGTCTGGAAAGACCTCAATGGGAAGACTCAAGCATTTGGGTTGACTTGAAAGTCTGTAGGCTGAAACCATTAGAAGCTTTCTTAATTCACATTCTTGGCACTGAAGCTGGGCTAACCTGGTGGTTTTCCATGTGGTTTGAGCTTCTCACAGCATGGCAGCTGAACCCCAAGAGGATACTTGCTCACAAGGGAACACCAGACAGAAACGGCACAGCATTTTGTTACCCAGCCCTAGAGGTCACCTACAACACTCCCACTAGCTTCAGTTGGTCAAAGGAGTTACAAGCCTGCTGAGATCAAAGGGGAGGAAACATAGATCTCACTTCTTCGTGGGAAAAATGTGGAGAATTTCTAGTCACATTTTAAAAACAGCCACAGCTTGTTTAATACTAAATTTCCCTGAGAATTATATCTGTATCTATTACTTTTACATCAACATGGTTAAAAAAAAAAAAAAGAGGGCTCAGAAATTTTAAATCATCGTGGCCAACGCCTACTGAAGCTTCATCAGAAATTACAGTATTAAGCCATTATCAGATGTCTTACCTCAGCAATGATTGCTTTTGCAGAGGGTTCGCAAGCTGGTCACAATTATCTGAAAAAATAAGATACAGGACAGATGAGTTTTGACAGGCCACCCAAAGAAGGGAGTGGGGAAGTGTGACATGCAGTCTGGCTTCCCTCAGGGACAACATGCCTTGCACTGAGGGCCCTCAGGCAGTGAAGTGTGCACCTGGGGGTCCTAGACAGCTCAGAGAGGAGAAAGCAAGGAAAGAAACACAAGAAGTCTCAATGACCTGCTTCAAAATTGTGCCCATGACTGACCCTGGAATCAATGAATATTTTCTTGCATTCTTGAGTGGAAAATCTTCAAATGTTAAGAAACTAGACTTTCTTCTGTCTGGAAAATAAAATCATAAATCCTGGTTGTGCGTGTCAGTCCACCCACAGGAAATTCAGAGCCATTTTCCTTGGCTTGGTATATGAGAGTTTCTGGCATAGAGGAGGGATTCAGCATGATAGTGTTTTCCAGGGACCCTTAGTCATTCAGGAAGAGGGAAAATACCAAGATTCAAACCCCTTGTTTTATTAACAAGGCCCAGAGAGGCAATGTGACTTGCTGACAATCCCCCAGGCATGAGGGAGTGTTCCAACAAGGTCCTTCCGTCTGCAGAACCAAGGAGGGGGGGAGCATTGCTTCCAGCCAGGAGTGACAAGGACCTCTAGGTCTGAGAGTTGAGACGTTTGCTGTTTAGTAGCAGCTGTGTTGGACATAAGTGGGCTGGTTAGGAAGGAAAGTTTGCCAAGATCTAGGTGAACACTTAGAAAACACATTAGCAGCGTTAGGGGGTTAGCCTCCTCTGTCCCTAAGTTGCTTTATTCATTCGTTTGTTTGCTTGTTTGACTCACTCCTTTGGGTTGAACAACTTCTTTGGGTTAAACTCCCTCCTTGGAGGCTGCTATAAAAAGCCAGAAGCAGAAGGTCACCTGAGTGGCCTGCCACATTAAGCTGTGACCACCCACTAACAGCTTAATGCTTTGTGGGATTGAAGCCTGCCCAGGACAGGGGTCTTGGGGGAAGAGGACAGGGACAGTTAAGTGCTCTGAGGGACGAGGGGAACACCAGGCGGGCTCGCCCACAGGAAGAACTGAACAAGCGGGGAGAAAGAGACCAAGAGCCTTCAGGGGACACTGAGCCATGCCAGGAGCAGCAGCAGTGAAGACTTACTGAAGCCTGCACTGGGCCCTGCACTGGGCCTGCACTGGGCCTGCACTGGGCCCTGCACTGGGCCTGCACTGGGCCTGCACTGAGCCCTGCACTGGGCCCTGCACTGGGCCTGCACTGGGCCTGCACTGAGCCCTGCACTGGGCCCTGAACTGGGCCTGCACTGGGCCCTGCACTGGGCTCTGCACTGGGCCTGCACTGAGCCCTGCACTGGGCCCTGCACTGGGCCTGCACTGGGCCTGCACTGAGCCCTGCACTGGGCCCTGCACTGGGCCTGCGCTGGGCCTGCACTGAGCCCTGCACTGGGCCCTGAACTGGGCCTGCACTGGGCCCTGCACTGGGCTCTGCACTGGGCCTGCACTGGGCCTGCACTGAGCCCTGCACTGGGCCCTGCACTGGCCCTGCACTGGGCCCTGCACTGGCCCTGCACTGGGCCCTGACCCTTCTAGAGTTTCCTGTGCTTCATCTCATTTAATATTCATGCTAACCTGTTTCGGGGATGTGGCTGTTGTCTTCATGGTGCTGCTAAGGGCCTCTTCTGCCTTCTAGAGGTTAAGAAACCTCAGCAATTTGACACATAGGGACCAGACAGTGTTGGTCACGCTCTGGGTCAAA
This sequence comes from Mellivora capensis, assembly GCA_004024625.1. Taxonomy (NCBI): domain Eukaryota; kingdom Metazoa; phylum Chordata; class Mammalia; order Carnivora; family Mustelidae; genus Mellivora; species Mellivora capensis. Next base: position 45,120 of record PISX010005125.1, on the reverse strand, counting down.
AACCATGTTCTACTGCCGACGCAGCGCAAACTGGATGCTTTTCCCTACTGCCAACTCTGTAGACTATAGTCTCCCAGAGAACGATCTTCGTAAGTGACTCTCAGTGACATCCCATGTGACAGCCAATGCCACAAGAAGGGCAAAGTAAAGGGATACATTCGGCATAGTGCAAACCCGTGTCCACCACCAGCAAAGCAGACTGAAGTACAGGCCTAGCGTCAGACTGGCTTCATTCGGCAGAGGCTTACCCAGGATGTGTTCCAGGAGGTGACGATGCCAGGAACGGACAATGGTAAGTCTCCTGGGGCCACCAGCCACGCTCCCACGTGGTCCAGCTGCCAGACGCCCTGTGGATATTGGCTGGAATGATGTCAGTTTCGGAACAGTTGCTTCTCCTTGGTCTTCCCCCTTCGGCCCCTCCCTCGGACATACCGCAAGGAGGCCTGCCCAGAGCACGGGTTGTCCGAACGGAGTCTTGGCTGCGAAGCTCAAGGAGAAAAGAGTAAAAATTTCTTTTCAAAATGTCTGTCTCTACTGGAAATAAACGAAACTTTAGCTTGGGGGAGGGTCTTTACTGAGTCCTAACAGTTGAATCTTGTTGTGTGAGACTGAAGCGGCTCTGAAGGGAGGAGGACCCCAAAGGTGAGGAAAAAGGCAGAATTCCCCGTGAGTGAGACACACAGGAGAGGGTTTCATCTGAACCAAAATCAGTTGAGTTTTCACATCAGGAGTCCGGAGATACGGTCCGAAACGCCTGAGTGATTGTCTCCACTTCATTTTAGTTCTAAACACCAAATTTGTGATGAAAGGAAAAGTGCTGACAGGAAAAAAAGAATGTATTTTGATTTTCAAATATAAGGTAGAAACAATTCTGATGTGCTGAGCTCATGCTGGGTAGGAGACACCATCATGCGCCCCACTCCCTCAGCACTGCCTGCCTCAAGCGATTCCAAGTCTCCACTTGGGACTCTGGTGCAGAGTTCTGCCCCAGGAGCACCAGGGACCCATGGGACCCTGCACGGTGAATGCTTGGCCTTGGATGAGACACTTCTGAGGCGCGTTCTACATCCCCGCCCCCCCGCCAGGGATGCTGGCGGGACTGAGCTCCAGGTACCGACAGCAGCAAACTGCTTGTAAATGACCCTTCTCTTCCCTTCTCTGGTCCCCACGGTCCTACTAGTCCCTCGGCACGTCCCGATTAAACCCCTTGCCCAGAGTCCGCTGCATCCCTATTCGTGATATGAGCGAAAGATGTAGCTCCCCACGGATGGAGCCAAGAGTGCTGCTATGAAATGGTGCCTGTTGTTTTCCTCAAAGAGTATTTTCATTGTCGCATTTTCACTGACTTTCTAAAGTGAAGTCATGTGAAATGTCTAAAATATAAAGGAAAATCCACCAACTGGTTGAAAAGAATCCCAAAAGTTAAATGTTAGTGATCTTAGTCTTTCCCCAAATGGACTTCAGTGTACACCATTATCCGCTTCTGTTCATAAAGAACTGTCCAGAAATGGAAATATTGAAAGAAATATTTTTTATTCAAAGAGAAGAGAATATGAAGCAGCAAAAGTGCACTAATAAAGGTCACATTGACCTGTTTTTTAATGGACTTCTTTAATCTCCTAAATCTATCCTTAATTTACTCTGATTCCCTTTCCTGAAATTAAGGGGCTTGCCACAGGCTGGTTCATCCATTTGGGTGCATAGGAAATCAATGGTTCTTTTTAAGAATAGTTATTTTCTTCAAGAAGAGAAAGAAAGAAGGAAGAAGAGAGAGAGAGGGAGGGAGGAAGGAAGGGGAGGGAAGGGGGAAGGAGAGAGGAAAGAAAGAAAACAGATTTTGGTGTTTGTAGCAGGCTGGGATGGGCCTTGTCTCTGGATGAACAAATGACATGTTCTCTAAAGTCTAATGATGGTCTCTGGATAATTGAGGTTTTCTTCTCTGACGACCAGGCAAGGACTTGAATGTGGAGTCATGGGATTCTCTCTCCCGAGAACAGGCGAGACCAGGGCCTGGCAGGGAGGCACCCAGGCTTGGTCCTTGCCGGGCAGCTCCCCCCACAGTTAGTCCACATTTGTCTGAAAGTGGCTGGACGAGCCTGTGGGCCGTCAGGGTCAGCCCCACTCTGGGCCCCCAGCTTCACTCTGGTCCGTCGGAGGGCAGAGGTTCAGCTGGGACCCAGATTGCTCGCTCCTGCCATTCTGAAACCCAGAAGAGAGACATCTTAAAACCAGGAGGGAGTGGGAGGTAGACTTTAAGTCATAGCCCCTGACAGGAGGAGACTGGGGCTCCGTATCAGGCCTGACCACGTACTACATCTGTGTCTCACTCTCTTCTGTTTCCTTGTCACTCAAACAGGAATACTAGTAACATTTACTCAGTAGGGTGCAATGGGGTTGAATGAAATACTCGTGCACAGCCCCTGGCTTTCTGGCTCTCGGACGGAGCCTGCGGGAGGCGGCCTGGAAGAGCCAGCAGGTGGCTGGGGAGGACAGTCCCCTCTCGGAAGGGTGCTGCCCTGCATTGCCCCTGCCCGGAGCTGAGAAGCTGGACTCAAAAGTCACCGTGGAGACATCTGCGAGCCCGTATGCCACCACTTGTTCTTGCCCGGAGCAGAAACTGGTACTTCAGCACTGTCCTGGGACAGGTCTCCAGATGCACTTGACACAGCCTCCCCAGAAGCTGCACCAGCGCATCTCAGAGGGGACAGCAGAGGAGAGGAAATCTTGGAGAGTCGCGACTGTGCTCCAGGCCGTCATGCCCCACAGTCAGAGGAGTGGGCAGCACGGGGTCGGGAAATCAGTCTGGAGCCCTGTGCTCCCCAGAAAGCGCCTCACCCTCCAGCCAGCAGGCGTCTGCCCTGCGCGGGGCGGGTTCTTGGCCCCTGTGGCTCTTTACCTGGTGGTGCGACTGCAGGGCTCCCGGGGGGACCTGGCACAGGCGACGGCATCTCGGGGTCCACCAAGCTCCTATAATCCAACACCAGCACCCACACACACTGCCTCTGGAGCAACGATATGAGGGGCCTCTCCCCAAACTGCCTGCCTCCCATGGGCAGCGTGGGAAAAGCAACACAAGGCGCATTTAACCATGCTCTCTGCTCTGCTTTTTCAGCTTCCCCACACACTGGGTTTAATCCCGTCAAACGCTTTTGACAAGTGGGAGGACAGCACAGTCCCTAAAGAAAACTAAAGCGGCTACGACCGGCCTGAAGGCTGGAACATTCTCAGTAATCAGGTAAGTTCCCTCAGTTAAAAGAAGGAACACTTTTCCGGGGAATTATGGGCCGGTTTGTGGATCAACAAACCTCCCGTCTCTGCAGCCCCGCGGCGCCCAAGTGGGCGCCCAAGTTGGCACATCAAGGTCTTTGAGTCAAAGCTCAGTACTAACTTCACGCACCGTCTGCCCACCCTCACCATGTCGCGAATTCTAGCTACTCACCCTGTGTGATGAACGGCCTAGTTGAGGTACAAGAGCGAAGTGTGGTCTTCCTGCCACTACCGGACGTCCGCCCGCCCCAGCAGACGGTAAGCCCCGTGCGCCGGCAGCAAGTCCCTGGTTCTCGGGACGTCTTTCACACCCGCTAAGTACTTACTCATGCTCATGCGTGAGCATCAGCTGGACCATTAGGTTCCCCTCTTTGTGGCCATCTGAGGACAGGCTGGTAGGTGGTGGGATGGTGCAGTTAATTCACAGCAAATATGGCCAGGTGGGAAACAGGGGCGGCAGAAATGTGGGTCATGGCCCGAACTTGGTGAGTCTACAACCCAGCTGGGAGGTGAAGCCCCATAACCAACAGCTCTAGACACATCATCAGCAAGAGGTTCAATGTCAAAACGAGGGACAAGGTCTTGGTCCTGGACGGTCCGTCAGACCAGGCCCAACCAGTGTTCTACTCATCACCACGTTGTAGCTTTGACACAACTGTGCTGGGTGGTAAGATAGGACAGTGATGGGGGGGTGCCATGAAGCCCCCTGGTTTCTGGAAATGTTCTAGCTCTGGTCCCACCAGGGCACACATACGTAAAACACACGTTGCTCAACCTTTGACTCAGCTTTAGAGACTAAAGAGGGAAAATGTGCTTCAAAGAACAGACATGTGCACCATTTAGTTGAATCCAGAAACTTGTGTATTTCTGGCAATAAACCTTGATGGCACCTGGCAGTACCATCACCAGCTGGAGAAGGCAAGGACACAGCGGTGGTCCTGGAAAACACACCACCAGTTGCTTCTGGCCTGAAAAACTTGAAGCATTTGTCGTCTCTTATCCACCCGAGCAGGGACTTTTTCATCTGGTATTTTTAAGCTCAAAATTTGTCACTAATGGAATAATTACCTGGAAGACAAGTCTTGCTTTCTGACACTTTTCTTTGATCCACATTCAGTGAAAGCACGTAAATCCTTGTTTCCTACAATTTGGGGCTGAAGAGCATTGTGTCAGCTGGAAAGGGAACGCGCCAAAGTCTTTTGAAAATCTCATCACTGAAATGAGAGATAAAATCGTTCATCTTCTCTATGAGGCATGTGGTATACGCACAAGTGTGTGTGCACATGTTTTTCCCTAAAAGTCTGAGCACCCCAGTGCCCGCCCCTGGTGGGCAGAGACAAGCCTCTGGTTGGTCATACTTCCTAGCACCTGGCTCGATTAATGGCACAGTAGATAGACTAACAAATGTATGAATATTGTGAAACTTAATATAGGCAGAAACTACATAAAAATTTAAACCAAAGAAAATGTATTTCTACAGGTATATGTTGTTCCATTAAAAACTTCAAAAATAACTTTCATTTTTGTTTATAAAGTAATTGTTTAGAAATGTTAGCAAAAATACACAGAAATAGGGAAAAAAATACAAGAGACCCAAATTAGAGCTCTGCATTTTAGTGCACAAAATTAGCACAAAACTAGCTCAACTGAGAATAAAGTCACAGGAAATCTTTGAACTCAAAGTTGACAAATTTATCCTCAGATCGTCTGCCTCCTCATCTCCTCCCCACTTGCCCATGGCTCACTCCCCATTTTTTTCTGCACGACCCTCCTCACTATCCAATATAAGTCTCCCACTTCCCACCCAGTGTCTCTGTTTCAATGCTGACCTTGGACTAGAAGTCCTGTCCGTGGAGCTCCAGACAGCCAGGGTGGGGTCTGTGACGACTGAGCGATGGTGGGTGACTAGGGTCCTGGGGTCACACCTTGCTGTGTCCCCTAGTATTTTATCATTAAGAAATGCCTCATGTGGCCATCTTTCTAATGATAGAAGAATCAACTAAGTCCAATTACATTGTCCAAATAGCTCAGAAACTTGGATCTGTGGTTTGAAAACCATCAATATGCAGCCATCAGACAGCCATCTGATGCCCTTGGACCTTGGCAGCCTCACACAGGCCCCCTCAGGCAGGGCTGGTCCAGGCCTCGAGTCTCTATGATGCAGAGTGCACCTGGCAGCAAGACGAGGGGTGCCCACCAAACCAAAGTGGCCAAGTTAAGGACCCCTCTAGACTGTGTGAGTCAGCTTTGTCCCCCTCTGGAAATCCAGACAGTCAGTACGACCTCCTTTAGCCAAAGACAAGTGTTGGCCGGGCACGCCTGCAGTGAGGCAGCCCGGCCCATCGCTCCCTGACGGAGACGGGCCCCCCGGCTGCCTGGGGGCCCTGCACGTGCCCGCTCAGAAGCACTCCAGCCAGTTCATGAATTGTTTGGATAGTAACCCACGAATGTGACAGCGCATCTCCATATATGCACTTTGATGCCAACAGGAGAGTAAAACACACGTATGTCTGAAACAACTCTGACACAGATGTAAGAGGGCCCTCGGACCTTAGCTGTGCAGCCTCCTGCCTTTCAACCCCTCCTGGGTCCTTGGAGTCCTTGCCTTCCCAAACAGGCCCCTTCTGCCCCACCTGCCTGGCCTTGCCCGTTAGCAGGACACCCCACAGGAGAAAATCCTTCCTGACCTGCCGAAGCCTGCAGCTGGAAGACACCTTAACCATCTCCTCCCGTCTCGCCTTTCTGCACGTGCTACGTGAGGATCACATTCTGGGTTCTTCAGCCTTGTCTTTGTGGCGATCATGTAATGTCACCTACATGCAGTGACACACCACCGGCATCATCATTTAGTCCCTGTGTCATTTTCTCAGATTTAATATCTGCTCCTCTAATTTGTTGTGGTTGTAAGCCTGTTTCCAAACTAAGTTTCCCAGCTTCCTTGAACTTAGCCCCCAAGAGTCCGACAAGCTTCAGACGCCGTCACAGCCGAGCAGGCCGACCCGAGCGGGGCCGGCCCGGCCGCGGACAGAGCCATACAGCTCCCCTGCCCTTGACATTTGCCATGCAGAGATTCTCCTGGAAAGGTTGTCTCTGGTGACTGAATGGTCATTGTGACGTTTTCCTCTTTCAGATGAACTCACACTGGTTTGCAGGGTAGGACCAGCCAAATAACAGTGTTTTCACTGGTTCCCGGTGTAAACACAGTCCTGTGCTATTGTCTTCTACAGATGCCTAACATAGAAGAAAGGAAGGCATTTCTAGCTTTGACAGCAGAGCAGGTAAAAAGCCTCATTTTGTTCTTTTAAAGACTGCAATAAATATGAAAATGCAGCTAACTCTCATTTTTAAATACCAATTTAGCTTTCAGAGTGTTGGAGGTAGTCAGAGCCGTCGGCTAGCCTGCTCACTAACTCATTTTACAAATGAGGAGACTTATGTCCCAAGAGGTAATGATCACGGAGGGTTGTGTGGGAGGGCTTCGGCAGAACCGAGGTTCCCAAGGCTCCTGCTCCTCAGCTACCACAGGGTGAAAATAATCCCTGGGTGCTTGAGTCCGAGGGGGCAGTGTTCCTTGCCTACTGTTAGGTGACGTCCAGCCGGCCCGGTGCAGCCCTCGGGAGTGCTCTGTGCTAGGAGCCAGATGCAGACCCTGGCTCCTGGCCCCTCCCCCCCTTCCCAAGCAGGCAGGAAGGACCAACAGAATTTGAAAAGTACTGAAGGACAGAGCTTATGCAACACTATTGTAATGAAAGGACGTTACTACCTCTGGTCTTGTGTTATAGAAGGGTGAGCATAGAAGCGCCCTCATGGGCGGTCCATCCACGGATCCTGGGGGACATTATCAATTCTCCAAGGACACTGGAGTAATTACTGATCCTTCCCCTTCATTTTAGAAGAAAACTTTTATTTATTTTTTTTTAAAGATTTTATTCATCCACTTGACAGACAGAGATCACAAGCAGGCAGAGAGGCAGGCAGAGAGAGAGGGAGAAGCAGGCTCCCCGCTGAGCAGAGAGCCCGATGCGGGGCTCAATCCCAGGACCCTGATCATGACCTGAGCTGAAGGCAGAGGCTTAACCCACTGAGCCACCCAGGCGCCCCTAGAAGAAAACTTTTAAACCAAGTCTCGTTTACCAGTTTATTTCTTAATTCGCATTTCTGCTGAAGAGGTGGTTAAAAGCAGGAGATCTTTACTTTGTGTTCCCTCAAGCTGTTCATTTTCTTCTCTTCTCCTTAAAAAACAGACACAAACCATTCTGAAAGGCAACACAGTCTTTCAGATCCTGACTTTTGCTGATGAGGCCGCCCTCCCAGGCGTTGTGACTTCTTTCCCCCCTGTGGCCAGGGCTGCTTTTATAAAAACAGGTCAGACGGGCCTCCAGACCTCCGACACCCCTCACCCACCCACACCATCTTCACCCTAGAAACGCATCACTTCTCTTCCAACTGTGAGCAGGTTGCCCCAAGCCATTTTGCTGACAGTTTTGTCAGGGGGTTTCTTTGTGGTAAAGACTGTTATGTGCACTGGGGCATGCTCTGGACCTGCTCTCACAGGTGCCTAGGGTCCAGGAGCCGACAGTCGGAAACCCTTCTCCGTCCCATCACCCAAGCAGGGCAGCACCACCCAGAGAGGGCACCGGTCGGAGGCACATTCTGCACGCTCCGACAGCCCCCAGTCAGCTCGTGGTTGTGGTGGGCAGTAGAATCAGAGCCCAGCCTCCAAGGGTGGGACCTGGAGGGCCGGGGAGTGAGCGCTGGGGGAGGGGAAGCACCAGAGCCAGTCTTACCTGTAAGGGGTCCACACACCTGAAAGCCTGGCCTGGCCCCCTGGACCCACCATCCTGGCTATAAACAGCATTAAATCCCTTGCCCGCAGCTTGGGTCCCTTAGAACAGAAATACACAGAAGTCAGGACACTAATGCCATTTGTGAGCCAGGGAAGAGGTGAAGCACTGGGAGAGTCTAGCTTAATGCGGAGGAAACTGCTTTTTGAGAGCGACATGGGAGAGGCAGGAGCAGAAAAGGACAAGACAAGGAGGGGCCGTGCCTGAGCCCTCGGGCTCCGCCCTGCGGGAAGCTCCAGGAGCCGTCAGTGCCAGCGGGCACGGGCACCGGCAGGCAGCGGCTTCAGAGCCCTGACTGCACCACTGAGGGATAATTTGTGTCAAGACACAAGAGAAACACAGAACAGGGTTGCGGAGCGTGGGCTGCAGAAGCCAAATAGAGTTAGAAGGTGTGTTGAAATGTTTGCTCTGTTTTTCCCCTTCTCTCTTGCGGGAGATAATGCACAGCCTGAACTAGTTCCAAGGATTCTAGACCAAACGGAGTGAGTGCAGCAGAAGTAAAAGGCATCGTTCCGTGGAGGTCACTCTGGTCTGCAAGCTGTCAATCTTCAGCCTTTCAGGTGGAATTTATTAGCTCCGTAAAGTCAGCCCGCCATGGAAAATATTAAGGTTATAACTACAGAGGCTTTCCTGGTTTAAAGAAGTAGAGAAAATCTTGTCATTGATTTATCAACTAACGTGCTGATCAGTAATCAGCTGATTTATTCTACCTGAACTTAACCATATGTTGAGTAAATAGTGGAGTCCACCCAATGTAGACTCTGGAAAATACTTTGAAAAATAATCCAGTACATTTAGAAAAATATGCTACATTCTACCCTACCTCTGTCCACCCTAACCTCTGGTTTGTACTTTTTTTTTTTTTTTAAAGAAAATAGCTTTCAATAGATTTCTAATTTCTAATTCAGCATGTGAGGAACTTGGAAGGCATCACTCCTGTCCTCTCCAGGAGAAAAAGCTGAAGAAACTGAAAATCAAAAACGTATCTTAGATTCATCACAGAATTGAGGTCAGAGAGCAAACCAGTACTCCCAGAACTGGAGAGACAGGCTGATGCAGAGAATCACAGCTTCCACAAGCAGAATCCCAGGAGCAGAAATCTTTGTGGGAACCGGTGCAGGGGCAGGAGACCCCAAGCTGTAACTGACTAACTGACGAATTCACTCTGGACAAATCTGTGAGTTAAAGCCTGCAGGAGAGCCCGGGCCTCGGGGGCCTCACAGTTATGACTTACCTCCAGGTATGGACCAGGTTCTCACAGTGAACATCAGAGAAAAATCCCTTCATGCTTCCAGCAGTGGGGGAAGGAAAGAACCCGTTTTTAAAAACATAAGAGTCCCCTGTTCTTAGTAAGACCTGCCTCAGGGGGAACCGGCTAACCCTAACTTGCTGGGTTTCTCCGAGCCTAACCTACGCAGAGGAAAGGGAGCTACTTGACTGCAGCCCACTCTACCCATTCTATCCCACTGAAGGGGAAGAAAAACCTGAGAAGTTCTAGTGAAGTCCATGGTCCAGAGGCACAGACAGAGACCCAACACTAAGGCTATAGAAGTCCTCCCTTCCCCACCTCACCTCTGCACATCAGTAAGATTCCTGTAGAACAACAGGGAAAGACACTGAAAGAACTACACATCTCAGACCTTATTTTAAAAGTCTCTAAGAAATCCAGAGACATCAGAGCAGAAAATAACAAGGTACCGGAGAAAACTGTAGCCTGCAATATCCAGTTACAGCAAACAGCAAATACAACCCAACTCCTAGCCAGATAAACATAAAAACTAACACCAAAGGCCCATTCACCTCAGTTCCTTTTACCCAGCACATCGTGTTCAACTTCTAACAAAAAAATTACAAGACATACTAAAAGACGAAAATCAGTTTGAAGAGGCAAAGCAAGCATAAGAAACAGACTCAGATATGGCAGAAATGTTGCAATTACTAAACCCAGAAATTAAAACTATGATTAATATGTTAAGGACTTTAAGGGGAAAAGTGAACAACATAAAAGAACCTATAGATAATGTAAACAAAGAGTGGAAATTCTAAGACAGAGTCAAAAGGAAATGCTAGAAAATTAAAACACTATCAACAGAAATGAATGCATTGATGAGTTCATCATTAGACTGGCCATTACTGAGGAAAGAATCAGTGAGCTTGAGGAAATGTCCATAGAAACTTCCAGAATTATAATGTAATGAGAAAAAAGAATGAAAAAGATGGAACAAAATGTCCAAGAACTTTCCAGAGCAATTTCCAGAACAAGAAATTTCCAAGAACATTTCTCTGTAACATACACATAGTGGAAGAAAGAAGAAAAGGAAAAAGAGAAGTCAAGAGAAGAAATATTTAAAACAATAATGGCTGAGAATTTTCCAAAATTAATGGTGGGAAACAAAAATCCAGGAACTTTAGAGAATACCAAGCAGAACAAGTACCAAAAAAATCTATACTTAGACACAGGGATGAAATGGGGGCGAGAGACATGCAGCCCACACCCCTATTAAACATTCAGTCTTCTTCATGGTAGGGAGTGTGAGGGAGAAAAGCCATGTGAAATACAAGTAACAGAACATATGGAAAGGAGGGGACACCTGGGTGGCTCAGTCAGTTCAGCGTTCAACCCTTGATTTTGGCTCAGGTCATGATCTCAAGGTCCTGAGATCAAGCCCTGCATTGGTCTCTGCACTGGGTGTGGAGCCTGTTTGAGATTCTCTCTCTCCCTCTGTGCCCCTCTCTCCCTCTCCCCCGCTCCATGTGGATATATGGAAGGAGGAAGAGGAAGTGTGTACATCTGGGCAGGTATGGAAGTGTATGAGACATTTTGACCTCACAAGGAAGGTCAGTGTGACTTCTTTGCTTTCATAGTACACTGAGGAAGCTGACGCTCAGAGACCTTAAATAGTTGATCGTGGAACACTCAGCAAGCCAGCAGGAGAGATAAGAGTCTAGCACCTAACTCTGAAGCCCACACTCTCCCCATTGTACCAAACAAGAGGTACTGAAGGTCATGTCCTGAAGAGCCTTTAATGTTGTCCTAAGGAGCTTGGGCTTAGTTCTCTAATGGGTGGAAGTACTCATATTCAAATTGCAGAAGATTAAGAACAGAGAAAATCTTGAAATAAGCCAGAAAAGGGGGTTGGGGGGAGGAACTTTACATATAGAGGAGAAATAAATAAATAAATAAATAAATAAATAGAATTGGATTCAACTTCTCTCCAGAAATCATGCAAGCAAAAAGAAAAGGAGTGAAATGTTTTCAAGTGCTAATGGAAAAGAAACCTACCAATGTAGTATTCTGTATCCATCAAAAGTAACCTTCACAAGTGGAGGAGAAATAAAGACTTTCTTAAGCAAATATATTTGAGGGAATTTACTGCATGTAGCCCTGCCTTGCTAGAAATATTAAAATAAATTCTTCGGAGAAAATTAAGATGGTATAGGTTAGAAACTTGGATCACCATAAAGAAGATTGTTAGAGAAGGAATACCTGAAGGTAAAACTAAATCTTGGGTTTTTTTTTTTTTAATCCTAATCGATCTAACAGATAACAATTTGTTCAAAATACTAATAGAAGTGCTTTTTGTTATAGCTTATGGACACATAAATTGAATGACAAATTATAAAGGACAGAAGGATTTATTGGGGATACTCTGTTATAAGGTAGTTGTTCTACCTATAAAGTGGTATAGTGTAGGGGGGGTTTACACTTTAAGGAAAGATTTACTGAACAGGACATTTCCATGCATTAACAGATTCCCCAAGAGACATATTAAAGTCTCAAAGTGTTAGAACCAGAGGAGGGCTTGAGAGATTATCATGACCAACTTCTTTATTTCATAGATGGGGACTTTAAGGCCTGAGAGAAAGCGATGCCAGTCCCCAGCTGGGATGCAAGCCTGGAGCTGCTGACTTCAGTGTTTTTTCTTCTCCTGTTCTTTGTCACTACATCTATACAGGGATGTGTCCTTTTTCATGGTATAGTGTTTTTTGAAAATGGATTTGAATCCAACTAATCAAAATCTGTGGGATACAGGAAAAACAGGTCTTAGAAGAAAGTCTAAAGCATTGAAAGCACACATTAGAGAAGATGAAAGATAAAGTCAGTTATCTAAACTTTCACTTTAGGAAATTAGAGGGGCAGAAAGTAAATTAAGTCCAAAGTAAACATCAGGAAATAAAGAATTAGAACAAAAATCAATGAAATGGAAAACATTAGTGAAAATCAATGAAACCCAAAGCTAGTTCTTTGCAAAATTCGATAAAATTGATAAGCTTCTAGGCAAGTTTATCACTACTGATCTCTGTTAAAAGGATAATAAAAGAATATTAGGAATGATTCTATGTCCATGAATTCAATACCTGAGGTAAGATGAAATAATTCCTTAAAGAATACAATTTACCAAAACTCACATAAAGAGAAATAGAAAATCTGAATAAGCCCATATCTATGAAATGAATTAAATCAATACATAATAACTTTCCCAAACAGAAAATAGTGGGCCCAGATGGGTTCACTGGTGAATTTCACCTAACATTTAAGGGAGAAATTGTACAAATTCTCTACAATCTCTCCTAGAAGATAGAAGTAGAGGGACTCCTCCTAATTCACTGTATAAGGCCAGCTTTACCATAATACCAAAACTGGACAAGAACATTGTGAGTAAAGAAAACTACAGACCAATATCTCTCATGATCATGGATACAAAAATGCTCAACAAAATATTAGCAAACTAAATCCAACAATTTATAAAATACTTATACTGTACAAACTTGTGGGATTTTTTCCAGGTATATAAAACTGATTCAAAATTTTAAAATCAATTAATATAATTTATCACATCAACAAGCTAAAGAAGAAAAATCATGTTATTACATAATATAGATGTGGAAAAAGCATTTGACAAAAGCTAACACCTATTCATGATAAAAAAACTCTCAATAAATTAGGAACTGAGAGGACTTTCTTCAATTTAAAAAAGATTGGGGGAGAGAGAACTCTATAGTTAATATCATTCTTAAAGGTGAGAAACTAGATACTTCCCTGCTAAAATCAGGCAGGCATGGACATCCCCTCTCACCATTCCTATTCAACATCATAATGGAAATACTAACTAATAAAATAAGACAAGAAAAAGAAATAAAACATACACAGATGGGAAATGAAGAAATAAAACTACCTTTGTTCACAAATGACATCATTGTCTATGTTGAGAATCCCAAAGAATCAACAACACAAAAAATCTCCTACAACCAATTAGTGATTATAGCAAAGTTGCAGGATACAAGGTTAATATACAAAGGTCAGTTGGGCGCCTGGGTGGCTCAGTGGGTTAAGCCTCTGTCTTCAGCTCGGGTCATGATCTCAGGGTCCTGGGATCGAGTCCCGCATCAGGCTCTCTGCTCAGCAGGAAGCCTGCTTCCTCCTCTCTCTCTCTGCCTGCTTCTCTGCCTACTTGGGATCTCTCTCTGTCAAATTTGAAAAAAAAAAAAAAAGGTCACTTGCTTTCTTATATACCAGTAATGAACAACTGGAAGATAAACTTACTGTTTACATTAGCACCAAAAAACCTCTGAAGACTTAGCTATAAATCAAACAAAATATGTACAAGATCTATGTGAGAAAAACTACAAAATTCGATGAATGACATCAAAGGAGAAATAAATAAATGGGGAGATATTCCGTGTTCATGGATAAAAATATTCTATGTTGTCAAGAGGTCAGTTCTTCCCCAATTAATCTATAGATTCAAAGCAAATCCAATCAAAATGCCAATAAGCTATTTTGTGGATATGGACAACTGATTCTAACATTTATATGGAGGCAAAAGATCCAGCCAACAGAGTATTGAAGGAGAACTGAAGCAAAGGACTAATACAAATCTAGTAAGACTTTAAGACTTAATTTAAAGCTCCAGTTATCAGGACAGTTTTGAAAGACTATGTTAAAAGACAAGACAGTTAAAAGACTAGACAATAGACCAGTGGAATAGAATGAGAACCCAGAAATAGACCCAGACAAATACAGTCAACTCATCTTTGACAAGGGAACAGAAGGAATTCATAAGGAAAGGACAGTCTTTTCATCAAATACTACTGGAACAACAGTACATCCACATGCAGAAGAACTGAATCTAGACACATATCTTACACCTTTCACAAAAACTACCTCAAAATGAATCATAGACCTAAAGGTAAAATGCAGAACTATTAAACTCCTAGAAGATAACAAATGAGAAAATCTAAATGACCTTGGGTTTGGTGATGACTTTTTAGATACAACACCAAAAGCACAATCCAAGAAAGAAAAAACTGTGAGTGGGACTTTATTAAAATTCAAGACTTTTGCTCTATGAAAGACACATTAAGCAACTGAGAAGACAAACCATACACCAGGAGAAAATGTTTGCAAACCACCTATCTGATAAAGGACTAGAATACAAAAATGTACAAAAAAATTTTCAAACAACAGTAAGAAAACAAACAATACATTTTTTTTAATTGGCTAAAGATCTGAAACAGACACTTCACCCAAAAAAAGATACACAGGTGGCAAATAAGCATATAAAAAGATGTTCTTCCTTATATGTCCTCAGGGAAGTAAAAGTAAAGTAATAAGATGCCATTACACACCTCCTGGAATGGCCAGAATCTGGAACACTGACAAAGCCAAATGCTGGCCAGCAAGTGGAGCAACTGGAACTCACACTGGCTGCTGGTGGGAATGCAGACTAGGCAGCCATTTTGGAAGAGTTGCGCAGTTTCTTACAAAACCAGACATACTCTTACCATACGATCCAACAATTATACCCCTAGATATTTATCTGGGTGAGCTGAAAACTTATGTCCACACAAAACATCTATTCATGAATATTGACAGCAGCTTTGCTCAGATTGCTAAAACTTGGAAGCAACCAAGACATCCTTCAACAGGTGAGTGGATAAACTGCGGAACAGACGGACAGTTGAATGTGCTAGAAAGAACTGAGCTAACAAGCCTCAAAAAAACATGGAGGCGCCTTAAATGCAGGTTGGTATGTGAAAGAAGCCTACCTAAAGAGCCTACACACCGTATAATTCCAACTATGGGACATTCTGCAAAAAGCAAAATTATGGAGACAGTAAACGACAGATGTTAGTTAATAATAACTAATTAGTAAACTGATTGTCCAATCAGTTTCAACGATGTGCAACAATAGTATAAGATGTTCATAAAGAGAAACCTGGGAAGGCTGCTGGCTTGGTCACATGACTCTTGACCTCAAGGTTGTGAGCTTGAGCCCCACATTGGGTATTTTATGACAACCTTGGAGAAGGAAATTATGGAAGTGGCAATTGAATTTGGAAATGATAACCAGCAACCTTTCTACTGCTGTTCCAATGAAAAGCAGAAGCTGCGGTGGTAGCAGGAACATGGGGAGACCATATGGTAGAGGAAACTAAGGTCCTGGAGGCAGGGGAGGGAGGTGGGGGTTATGTAGGGAGACACCGACACTGAGCCTCTCCCTACCTGTATGGGCCTCACTGTATGCACGGGAGAGGATGAGAGCCCAGAGGCAACAGAACAGACTGAGGTAACTAGAACAACAGCAGGAGGGAAACTCTGAACCTCAGTCATGTGGAAGTGCTCAGTGATGTGGCGGACAACACCAGAGCCGAGGCAGAGGGCCATTTTGCGAGTGGACTGGATTCATAACATGACCTTTCTCTGCAGGAAGGGTTATTCTAAAAAATGCCTTTGGGACAGTTCCTTAGCTTTCTTAAATGTTTCTTTCTAGGGGTCTTTGTAAGAGTGTCGAAGCATTCCTCCTTTGATAATGCTGAATTTGTGGGTTTCAGGTGACATGTGAAACCTTTTTAAAGATTTTTTTCTCAAAGATTTGAAAAGCTATTAGCCAGGATCATGGTTCTTTAAAAACATATATGCATGTGTAGAGCTAAGAAGCTGCTGTCCATTTATGATTTAATAAAAATAATTTTAAAGGGAAAAAAAGAACATTGGGTGGAAAGGTGACGGGGATATAGGAACCCCGTCCTTCCCACCCAATTTTGCTGTGCGCATGAACTGCTTGAAAGACCAAGCTGTTTACAGAATCACACTGTCCAGATGCGTCTTACACACTACTACCATGCTTCCCTTACTCTGGGGCCTCCCCAGGGACAGACCCTCTTCTGAAGGCCTCTGAGCCAGGCTCAGCAGAGAGCTGGAAGAACATTGAGGGTGGCTCAGCCAATCATGTCAGCATTTAAACCCAAAGGCCAGAAAGCTGTGATGAGCACCCCACACTTCAAAGTCAGATGCTAGACCATCGACGGGGGTTTGCCAAGGTCTGTTCCAAGCTGAATTAGAGAAGGAGGCCAGCAGGGCAGACTTAGGAGAGATACCCCACTGTGCTCAATATGGCCCTTCTCCCCCAGGGAGCTAGGGGTGCTTCCTCTCCCCCGACCCAAGTGAAGCACCTCAAGACCCATTTGGGGGGCTCGGCCTGTGTCCTCTGAAGGAAGCAGCAGGGACTCTGACACTTGCAAGTCTGAATGGGAGGCTGCATCTGGCTGGCTGCCTCTGTCTGGAAAACAAAGGGCACGTTTTTGTCTCCTTCGCCAGCTGTCGCCTCCCATGGACCATCTTCAAACGGACCTTCAGGAGAATGGTCTGGAGAGGAAAGACGATCCCAGTGGAAGGGAAACCATCCTGAGAGGCACCCTTTGCACCCAGAGGGCAATAGCTGTAGGGTCTCGAGGACGGTGGGGGCAGGGGAGGCCTGCAGACCTCACTGTGATAGGGAAGTAGGGCTTCCTGACTCTTCCCACCCTCCCTCTGACTTGGAGGCCCGGGCTGCAGGGGGGAAGGCCGGGGAGGGGAGGCTCCTACCCTATGGTGCTGTGCACAGCTCCCCGCCCGGGTTCGGCTGGTGCAGGACCAGGCCAAGGCGGGGGAGGGTAGTGAGAATTTTAAATTAAGCAGTGAGGGCATTGCTGGCCCACAGAACCTTTTCTATCTGGAAAAGAGATCCTCACCAGAAAGGACCGAGGGCCGCCGGGGTCTCAAAGCCACAGGCGTAAGGGAAGTTTACTCAAAAGAATCCATCTCATTGAATAGGTTGGTTGTGGTTGAAAATAGGAAGGGCCAGAAACAGCCCGGGCAGACGAGCAGCCCAGACCCCACTGACCCATCCTGGGCCGGAGTCCGCATTGCATCTATGCATCCAGGAAGCGGGGGCGGGTCTGGGGCTGAGGGGGCGCATCCCGGAGGCAGCACTTCACATCCATATACTTCTAAAAATGTCTGCAAATGCTCTCTGTGGCTCGTGTTTGATTTTTGTCTTCACAACCCTTTGAGAACTAGGCCTCGCACACCTTGGGAACGGTACGGTGCGGGGTCAGGTGCGGGGCCAGGGTTTGGGTCTGGAAGGGCACTCCTGTGAGCCCTGCTGCTCTCCCCAGCGCACCACCGCTGTGAGTGGGTGAATGATGCGAAGCGTTTCCCAAGCCCCAGGCTTTCTTAGGCGGGAAGAGAAAGTGCACGTTCTATCGACCTCTAGCCTCCAGGCTTCTAAAAGACACTTAAATTGCAGCACAGCAAACGGTGAGTTTCCTTGCAGGTCCAAGTTAACAATGGCCTCGTGCGGTGTGGCCATGACCCTCCACCCTAGCAGGTGTGGTCCCCAGAGTTACTCATCTAGTCTTGGCAGAAGGACTGAAAGGACCTCAGAGTTACGTGTATTCAAAGCTTATTCTTCTCTTTTGGAAATAATTTAGTTTTGAGCTATTTCACTCTCTTCTGACCACAAAGCCCTAAGGCTTCCCTTCACTAAATCAATGGGTTTCTGAGCTTCTAACCTGCTCAGCTTCCACCACGGGCTCGGAGCTGAGCCAGGAAAACCCAGGGAAGCCACTGGCAAAAACAGTGCCAGGCAGGGTATGCTGTGTGGGCAAGGGGGTGCTGGCAGAAGGGGTGTCCAGGCAGGAAGTGGGGAGGGCAGCTGAAAAGTGTCTCATAGTTACAGCCCCTCCCAGACGCCTCAGAACAGTGAGGGTACTGAGGGCAGCTGTGGTCAGAAGAGGTCTCAGGGAGCAGGAGGCAGTAGTGGGGCCCTTGTGACCAGAGCCCAGGACAGGGACCAAGGCTTCAGCAAGGTGTGAGCACGGCCGATCTGGAGCTACCACCACTCAGCAAGGCCAGTGCCAGAGGCCCAGAGACAAGGCCACTGGTCTACCATATCAGGAACCTACAGAAGAACCCCTCCTCCAGCCCAGAGAACACCCAAGCCCCCTGCAAGGAAAATTCCTGGGAGAATGGGGATTCACCCAAAACAACAGTACCACCCATCCCGACATCAGTAGGAATTTAACAAGGTACGAATAGTCAGAATTAGACAACATTTTGTCTAATTTGTGCAGTCCACCTGCATGGCGTATAATTCCAACCCTCACACAACACTGATTCTGTCCTCCCTTGGGTCAAGAGTCTTTCACGTTCTCCAGCCTCCCAAATGGGCCATACTTCTTGATGTCTGTGATGCTCTCAGCACATTCGTTGTTCCTTGGTGCTTCTGAGATGCTGCCTCTCTCCATCCTTGATCTCTCACTCGTAACCACTCTCCGAACCGGTCACATGTTCTCCTCCAGGGTCTCGCAGAGGTGGCCAAGTCCTCCTTCTCCCATTAGCCTGTGTCTCACTACAGTAGCACTTACCTCCCATCACACGAACTCCTACACATTGCCTTGAACCCAGGGTAGTACTGTTTTGAGTGCGGGCCTCAACAACAAAACACGGGCGCAGTAATGATCTTGATTCCTCCAGCCACCCTCCGAGGGGCAAGGCAGGTGTCATTATTCTCATTTACAAATGGGCATATGGCTCAGGGAGGTCCGTTGGCTTGTCACAGGTTGAATAGTGAGTAAAAGGAATCTTTATCAAGTTGGACCCAGGGTCAGCAAGCTTCTAGACCACACGCTTCATAGAAGGTATGGTCTTGGCCTCCAGGACTGCTCCCCCACAGAGAGAATGATGGACAGACAGATGACTGGTAGATATTAACGATACATGGGGGGTGGCTGGAATGGTCAGAGAGGACACAAATGATAAAAAGCAAACGCAGTAAGACTTCTCAGCTTGAATGTAGGTCGACGGTGAGAGGGCACTCTTCTTCCTGTCCTAGGTTTCCTGTAAGCAGTTACTTGCGCACGGGAAGTTAAAACCACAACAAAAATTACCTGTTTCGTTTTCCATTTCTAGGTGCCTTTCTATCTGCTGGATAGTAGCCAGCTCTAACGCTTAAGTAATCCTCTGGGGTGTTCAGAGCTGAGGGGATGCTTCCGGATATGCCCATTTCCATCTCGGGCCCCTCTGCAGCCGCCACTCTGGAGGACAGGGTGGCTCTCCTGGTTTGGCTTGGGCAGGACCCGCCGACATGGGGACTCCGCCCACACCCAAACGCACCCTACTTTTCGTCTTACGCTTCAGTTGCCCCGACCCAACCCCGCTGGCCTCGAAGGCAGCACACCCATCCTAACTGGGTTTCTTGACATTTGGGGGGCGCCTTCAGCTTATTACTTAACAAGGAGGACGTAGGTAGGTGCAAACCCGTGGCGGTTCAGACCGGAGCCCTGTTTCCTTGTTCCCAAAGAGGGTCCCTCCCAAGTCGCTCTCGCGCTGACCTCTCCACGCGCAGCCTGGAGGCCACCGCACGCCCTTCGCCTGCCTGCGCTCAGCTCTCTGCTCCTCCAGCCGCAGGGCGCGCGGGGCAAGGCACCGGGTGGGGTGAGAGCGGGTGCGGGGCGGGGACGCCGGGCGGAGGGGGGAAGCGCACGGGGCTGGGAGGGGAGGAGCCGAGGACGCTGCGAGCAAGGCCGAGGGAGAGTGGGGGGCCGCGGGGAGGCGGGGGCGCGGGGCGGGGCCGCAGGCGCGGGGGGCGGAGTCGCCGGGCGCGGGGAGCAGCCAGGCCCGCCGCCCGCGGGGAACCAGGAGGCTCGCCCACGCGCTCCGGCGGCCCCGCGGCAGCTGCAGGGCGCACGGAGCTCCGACCGCCGGAGCGGGGCCGGAGCGGGGCCGGCGCGGGGTGCGCGCTCGGCCCATGCTGCGTGCGCCCAGCCGGGATGAGGGCGCCCGCGCTGCTGCCGCCCGCGCTGCTGACCTGCTGCGGCTGGCTGCTGGCCCCCGTGAGTGCGACCGCGGCCCCCGCCCTCCCGCGCCCCCCGCGCGTCCTCCTCCGGGGCCTGGGGCGCGGCTCCCGCCCGCGGCGCGCCCCTCCCGCGTCCCGGCGTGGGGCACGGGGCCGGCCCAGGACCCTCGCTCGCCGGGGTCCGGGTCGGGGGCCCGGGGTCCAGGTCGGGAACGGGCTGGTCGGAGGAGCCCCGGGCCCCTCCCCCGCGCGTCAGACGAGGGCTCGGGCGGGGACGGGGCGGCTGTCGGTCCCGGCCGTGTGGTCCCCGGTTTGCTGGAAGCGGGACCCGGTCCAGGAGGCGCTGTTTGGGCCGCTGCTTCCCGGGGGCGTGAGGCGGGGCGCGCGGGGCGGTCACGTCGTCGCCCCGAGCGGGGGACGGGGGCAGGGCCATGTCCGCCCCGAGGGAGACCGGAGTCGGCCTTGTCGCGGGCGCCGCTCCGTCCCCTACTGGGTCTCGTCGCTGCTTTGCGTTTGTTTCGTGTTTCCGCCACGTTCCCTTTGGACACGCTCCGCTGCCTCCGTCGCGGCTCCTTGCGGGGCGCGCGGGGCGCGGGGCGCCCGAGCACCGGGTGGTTCGCGACCGCGCGACCCGCTTCTCCGGCTCCCGAGGGCGCTTCCTTGGGTCGGGAAGAAACGGTCAGCCCGGTTCCTCCGGCGCCGAGGCCGGGCTCGCGCGTCCGTCCGTGCGTCCGTCTTGCCTCCGGATCGCGGGGCTCGCGCACGCAGCTGTGCGGGACGTTGTGCTGTTGTTGAGGGCGTGAGAACCGACGGAACTCCCTCGTCCGGTCTGAAGGGGGGACGGGGTTTAGGGAGACCCTGCTAGGGCGCCGGGGGGTCAGGGCGTTGGGCGCCTGCCTGCGGCTCGGGTCAGGTCTCAGGGTCCTGGGATCCGGCCCCGCTCAGCCGGGAGCCTGCTTCCCCCTCTCCCTCTGCCTGCCTCTCCGCCTGCTTGTCCTCTGTCAAGTAAATAAATAAAATCTTTCTTTAAAAAAAGAAGAAGACCCTTGTTAGTCATTAATGCTTTGAAAGAGCTGGTTTGTTACAAGGACCAGGAATGATTCCGGCTAACGCAGCGTTGACCCCCGAGGTGTCCCAAAGTAAGTCGTTGCTCTGTATGTCCAAGAATGTCAGGAACCATGGTGTCTTTTTATACCTTGACAAGCATTTTGTAAAGTGAACATAATTTTCCCAGTTGAAGACCATGGACTTGTTCATACAGGAGAAGTACAGTTACAGTCTGTCCGAAACTAGGAGGTTCTACAGTGGGTGGTTGTCCAGTAGTAATGAGCCCGGGGTGGGGGGGGGACAGTTTGTGTCCTTTTAAAAGTGAGAGTAACTGTGGCCAAAGTATCAGCATTTACTTCTTTTAATTCTGTTTAGAAACGTTATTCCTGGTGAGGGTCCCAGTCGAGCCTTTGGATAGCAGGGCCAGTGAATACAGGCGGCCGTCAGCTGCCCAGAGTACGACTGCCTCCCAGGAAAAGTAAGATTTTCTCCAGATAGAGCAGGGCTGTGCAGCTCCGGCCTGCAGTACGAGCACTTGGGATGGGGAGAAATAAAAAAGAGAGAATGCTGGATTTTCATAAAAGCAGAGCTCAGAGGCTGTTTTCTTCCAAGACTGAAACGTCCGGCTCTGTGTGTTGCCCACGCTCACAGGCGATAACACTCTCCCCGGTCCCACAGCTTTAGTTCCCGCGACAGGTCGCTATGGGAAATCACCCACCTCTTGTTCAGGCGGCAACACTCTTCCCTCTCTTCCTCTCCCTACTTACCCCTCTAATCTTTTTGAAACTCTTCTTCACACCAAACTCTAGAGTTTCAGGTGTGACCTCAGGCTCTACAATCGAAGTTATCCCATTAGAGGTCTGTCCAGCAAGTGCAGAGGCTGTCCTTAGATGGGGCGGGCTGGCGTCCGGGGCTACCGTGTGGTCGTTAAGAATAGTCTTAGGAGTACACACGTATGTACTTTAATCAAATCAAGGGCTATGAAGTGGAGGGCTCAAATATTGAAAGATCATTGGATTAAAAAACTATTGCTGCCAACTTAGTACAAACAAAATACAATGTGTTATGTTAGTAAGTTGTTTTCCTGCTCAGAAAAGAATTCTATTAGGTTTATATTTGTGTTATAAGTCTTTTACAAAGTAATTTTTTTAACAGTGATGTCAGAAATACGAAGGTGATTGCTTTTCAGTGAGCGCTAGCTGGGGAGCCGTTAGTTTTGTTTTGTAGAAGTGTTGTTTGACTTTCCTCTCATGTGAAATTTTTAGTTACTTCTGTTTTTTTAAACCTTGACCAGGTGAACAGTGTTCACCCAGAATGTCGATTTCATCTGGAAATACAGGAGGAAGAGACAAAATGCACAGAGCTTCTAAGGACTCAAACAGGAAAATACAAAGGTAAGATAGCCGCTTGGTGAGTACAGGGGATAACCGGGCAGGCTGATAGCTTCCCCCTCACTCTGAAAATTGATGTTTTAAAGTCACCTGCATCTTCAAAAAAAAAAAAAAAAAGGCCTGTTTCCACTGCCAGGGGCTGGGAAATCCTTCCCATAATAAACTTTTTTAAAGCTATTTTTATTAATATACAATGTATTATTAGCCCCAGGGGGACAGGCGTGTGAATCGTCAGAGTTACACATCTCACAGCACTCCCCAGAGCACACACTACCCACTGTCCACCCCCCAGCAGCCCTCTCCCTACCCAAGCCTTAATCCTTAGTAGTAACAGTATCCATGGTTTGACATAAGAGCAAGTTACTAAAATAATTTCATGGGCATTGTTATGCTTTGCAAAAGCAACTCCATTATCCATGGAATGAGTATTTTTATCTGATTTCTCGCATTTAAAAATTTTAGTCTCATCCCAGATGATTTTAGTCCAGTTAGGAATGTGAAAACACCAGAAATCAAACAGGGAAATGAGACTTTTGTTTTCCTGAAGACAGACCTATTGTGAATACAGCAAATTTGCTCACTTTACCTCTCCACTGGGACCGTATGCACTCTGGCTAGGCACATTCACAGTCTGTAAATTCAGAAGGTTCTGTGATAACACCCACATTGTAAGAGAAGCAAAAACCTTTGGTCTTTCATCTTCACTCATTTTCAAGACAAAAATTGAAATCAATGACTACGTGTTAAAACAGGTTGGTGTCCTGCAGGGGGACTTGAGACCAGAAGTTACGCACATGGGCTTTGTTCTAGACCAGTGCTACCCAGAAGAAATAGTAGGTGAACCGCATAGATAATTTTTAATATTCTAGTTACCCCATTAAAATGTGAAAAAAGGGAGATTAATTTTAATATACTTTATCCAAAAATATTCAAACCATTATCATTTCAACTTATAATCAATATAAAATATTGATAAGAAACTTTGAATTTGTTTATACTAAGTCTTAGGAACCGAGTATTTGATTTGCACATACTCTGTGGACCCACCTCATTTCGGGTCCTCACAGCAGCCAGGGGCCCCCACGCGGGACAGGACGGCTTCAGACCACTACTAAAATAGGCATCCTGTGCCCTTTCTAGTCCCCTGGGGAGCCTCTACTTCCTCAGCTGGGAAGACCTCAGAGACCCCAGGACTCCTGCAGCCTTAAAGACCCATGATTTTGGCAATGCGTACACGGTCCCAAGGCCACATCTTCCAAATGACCTGAGCAGGAAGAGGCAGACGATGTGGCTCACCCCACGGCTAAGGTGGGCTGAGCATCCACCCTGCGCAAAGCCGTGAGCTGACCAATTAGCCAGCTCTGAGGATGGATGAGACACAGGTCCTGTCAGCCAGGGCCTCAAGACAAATCTGTCATCGTGGCCACTGGGGTCCGTTCCCTTCAGTGAACATTAAGAGATTTAGGAAAAATCAATGCAGACAGGAGCCCGAATTTAGAATCCTCTGGTGAGCGTCTGGTGAGCCCAGGTCCCAGCAGCACCATCCATGAGACCTCCGGCTCAGAGACAGGCGGGCCAGCCCGCTGCCTGCTGCATTCTCGGTAGGTGACCCTCGGCCATCCGAAGATGCCTGGGGAGTGAGAACCTACCCCTCATGCCATCACTATGCGGTCCGGTCACTGATGTGCTCTGAGGCTGCCCACAATGGCGTTCACTCACTGGTACTAAGTGTTCTCCTGGAGCAGCGGAGAACAGAACCACGTCTTCGAGGAGTTCATCTTCCAGGGTTCACGGGGCGTCATAGGCTCTGTGGGGCCGAACGCTGCCAATTTCTGCAGCCTTCTTTAGGCCGTACTTCCCAGGCCCTCTGCCACAGGCCATGGACACACACAGACTATCCCAAATGGGGAAGGGAGGAAGATTGCTGTCGACACTGCTGGCACGGGGCCATCATGAAATTGCAGACCAAGCTGGACTTGGTTTTATTATAGCTGACAGATTCTTACAGGCGGCACACCTGTCCCTAGCCTGCACCTGCGCCACAGCTCCCCTTCCCTTGCTGCCCTCACAACTGATGTTTTAGGGAAAAGCTCTGGGAATACTTCATGCTTCTTTCTTGTCGCTCTTTATTTCCCACGTTCATCAAGAACATTTTGTTAGCAAATAGAACACTGGCACTATTTCAGGGGGCAACATTTAAAAAATAGCATATGGCTCGTGACTTTCCCTCAGCAGAATCTCCTCACGGTGGGCCTGGGGTTGGCTGGCTAGTGGACAGAGCAGTGTGAAGGGGCATCTGTAAGTCTGTGCCTGTGGCTCCCCGAACAGGTGCTGTGTGATGAGAAATGGGACTAGTTCAGGGAAGCTAAGTTTTCTGCCATTATGAAATAGGCCACGATCAGGGGCTATTGTATGTACAAGAAAGATTCTTCATTACTGGTTATCTCACATAGATGGAGTGTGGCATTAGTTCATTCAAAGCAATGTCCTTTTGGTTTCACTCTGTTCCAAAGACACAGGTGTCACCCCTAGTCCCTGACCAACCCTTCATGAGGATAAGTTGTTGGCCCAGGGCGAGCTGATGGCCTTGTGGCTGGGCAGAGCCAACGCATGGGGCCGTGGGGATACTGGGGGTGACTGGCAGCTGCTCTTTGCAACCCTCGGTTGTTACTGTGAGGAAATACGGGTGCCAAATTGCCCAGCTTCCTATTTTCAGAAAATAGCAGAAATGTAGACTTTACCTAAAATATTCCAGTTTATTAAACGTTTACAATTAGTTCTTTAAAAAAAAAGTTTTGCGGGAAACAGGCAGACCTCCTGTGGGGCAGGCAGACACTGCCCGCGAGCTGTCGGGCTGCTCTCTCCAGGCTGTCTGGGCCCCTCAGGCCTCCCCCCACCACCGGATGCAGCTCTGGTGGGTCAGGACGCCCTAAATGCTCAGCAAGGTCTCCTTCGCAGGCACCTCCTGCCCGGGTTCAGAGTGGCTCAGGGGTCATCTGTACGTGACCCACATCAGACAGAGTCTCTGAAAATCTCTCGTTCGCCGTGACACCAGCTGGAGCAGAAAGTACATGGTAGTTTTGGATGAAGGTTGTGAACGGTCTTCCTTGTTTGGAGGGTCCAGAAAGACGCCACTCGGTTTTCTTGCAGTGACAAGCGTCAGTCTTGGACGTCTTTTATGGGAGGATCTTAGTCTTCATATTAGCTCTATAGCAGAAACACCTGCGTGTGACTCATCTCACCTTCGGACTTACAGGAAGAGCCGCTAACAGGCCACCTGCCCTTCAGGGGACGAGCGGCAATGTGACTGTGTCTTGGGCCTGGCCTCCCTTCAGTTTTCTGTGAAGAAGGACAACTTGTGTTCTGAAGTCCTTTTTTTCTTTTTGCTCGTTGAAATATGCATGGCTCAAATGCCAGAGATATAAATAGTATTAAGTTACCAGAATAAAGATACTGTGGATGAGGGAAACCAGAAGCAGAAAGTGAAGGCATTCTGACCGGTGAGAAGAGACTGTGCATTTGCTTCATGGAATTGAAAGAGAGAAGGTCTGTAGTGTCAGCTTTTAAATCCTGTAGGACCAGGAAGTCGGTGTGAAAACAGAAACTAGGAAAAACTAGTTTTCATTTTAGTGAGGTCGTGCGGATAAATCTGACAGTTCTTTCTCCTGCGTGCTGGGTCTAAAGCAAATGCAAACACGCGAATCCAGACAGAAGATAATTTCAGTTCTAAACCCTTTTAAAGAATTCACTGTATAAGAAAAGCTCAGGAGCTATTTAGAGCTTTGTCGTTTAATACTGACTCATCGATAAGGCTAACTTAATCTTACTAATAGATGTGTGAGGTGCTCTGAGGCCACCAGTGCCTAAAGCTATAGCGAAAATCCAGCCCTGGTCCCCGGCGATGGCCTGTGTTGACCTGTGGCGGGCAGGGAGTGAGTCAGCCACTCAGGCTTTGCCCAGTTCTCCTGCCTGTGCACAGAGTGGAGAGGAACTTTTGTGTGACTTTGTGTTTTTACACCTAGATCTGGAGGGCCTGTGGCCTGGGCCTGGGGGCCTGGTCCCCCACATCGGTGGGACCCATGTTTTCTCGACAGCCCCACACCCGGAGCTGTCCCATTCGAGTGCGCGGCTGAAGTGGGTAGGGTGGCGAATGTTAGCTTAGGACCAGGGCCATGGGAGGTGCTAGACTAAAAAACTTCCTTTTCTTTGACTTTGATCTACTTGTCAAGAGCGGTGAGGGGTTTGGAGTTCCCCCTGCTTGCAAGCTGGCAGGTTAGCAAAGAGGCCTGCCAAAGGCTCGGGACTCTGGGTCCCAGACAGACGTGGTTGGCGCTGGCACTCGGGCAGCTTGGGAGCCACGTTCGCATGGTTCCCTTCTCCCAAGTCCCCTGGGAGCGATGCAGGACAGCCATGTGACACAGTGCCCACAGCAGCCTGTGTCCGAGCTGAGGAGCCCCCAGTGTCCCAAGGAGGCTGCTGGCACTCTGCCCAGCCTTTGCTCCGGAAGAGGTACCTTCTCATCCCCGTGCTCCGTCCAGAGGGCTTTCCAGCAGCCGCTGTGACAGGTGTCCCCAGACAGTCTGGAACAAAGCGGGTGCGCCGGGGAGGAGCGTCTCCGGCTCTAGGACAGTGGCTCCTCGGCAGGGCTGAGTCCCTGCAGAGTCTCCGCCCCACGGCCGTGGGACCACAGCTCTCTGTCCTGTGCTGTGCTGGCCCCGCGCCACGCTGTCCTCAAGAGGGAGACGACATTTTGTTCCCATCACAGCCCGAGTCGTACGCAGTGCTTGGCATTTAAAAAGATATTGAAGAAGGGTTTGCTGAACACATTAATGAGAATCTTCACATTAAAAACTAAGTGAGGAACCCCTGGGGCAAATAATACGTTATATGTTAATAAAAAAACGAAGTGAACATGCACCTGGAAAAAACCTGTTCAGAAACACATCTAGTGACAGCTTTTCCCACTGCAGACGTGCAGTTCCCCTCCCCGGAGGCAGCTCCCCTCCCCCAGTGAGGCACAGGGCCCCTCCGCTCTCTCCTTCTGCGGATGGAAGTGTCGTACCCTATGCCCTTACGCCCATCTGTACTTTGTCTTCCTTTTTTGTTTTTGACGTCAGCAGTGTACTTGCTGACGGTTCTTCACTAATGTAATTACCCTGCTAAGAGCCGTGTAGTATCTCCTGAGTCTGTCCCAGGCTCCTGGCCTCTCAGGGCAGCTTACGAGCCACACTCTAGTGACCGCCTGTTTGTTTCTGTGAGTAACACATTCCACCAGCATTTGACGGTAGGCTTCAAGCCACTGATCATGAAACCGTATGACCAAGTAACACCATTTGCACAGCTTTATTTCTGAGATGTTAGTGTCCCATAGCATAGAAGTGGTTACATCCCATTTTACATCCAGTCTTTCCCTGAACCTTTTCATCACAAAGGGAACTAGGCCGTTTCATGAATGGGTTCCCTCCCAGAAAATCAAGGGGGAGGATGTCACCTCTTCTTGGATGCCCGCCCGTTGGGGTGCCTGTTTCTGCCGAGGGGCCCGGGTAGAGCCCTGCCATCGCGCGCACCGTCGGCTCGGAGATGGTCCTCCTCCCTGCAGAGTGTGCGTCCTTGAAGAGCCCGCCCGTGTTGATGACTTGCTAGTCCTGGTCCTCAGCAGACACACAGGTCGGGGCGCACACAGAGCACCCACCGTCGTCTGTTCACGTGGGTCTGAAGGGAGCCGCTCGGGACATCAGCGGGCAGCCCAGCCAAGGAGAAGGCAGCGGCCTTTCTGGGGTCAGGATGATGCCAAAGCCTGTTTCTTCCCTTTCAGTCTCCCTCTGATGTAAGTTGGCCCTTATTCTGATCCAGACTTCTCTGTGGGCCAATAAGTTAAAGAGCCTGATCTGTTTTTTCCCCTTAGCACTGGGTCTTTTCTTTTTTAAACTAGATTTCTCCTAATTCTAAACTCCTTAAAATCAGCTAGTAGCCTTAGAGAGTTAAATAACCAATAATTATTTATTGAGTTTTCTGAAATAATGACTTAAAATTTACTTTTTGTAGGAAATGAATCTCACTGAAATAAATTCTAACCCGAATTAAATTTTGTGTTTAGATTCCTATCAAGAATTATAAACCAGAAACCCATTTCTAGCAGATAGGGCTTCTGCACACCTAGCAGCACGGTGACCACTGATCTTGCTTGGAAGGAGAAAGCTATGACCTGATGCCCATTAAATCACAGGAAGGAACTCCAAGTGGATTCACACTACCCTGGTTGGACCACGTTAGCTTCTGCGTCCTTCCTTCTAAGACCAGCCGAGTCTTGGCCCAGCGGCTGGCCGACCGTCTCCACTGTTTCTGCCTCTTTGCTTTGTGGGCTCCCTGAGCTCAGATTTCCTCCTCCTCCTGATTCGCACAGCAGCGGGGGTGAGTTCTGCTGCTTTTCCGGTCAGTGGGAGTTGGGTTTCTCCCCTGATGAACCCTGGCAGCCTGGGTTCTAAGTCCACCAATGTTTGGGATCTCCCGTGCTGTGTTCACAACCCAGAGTCTGTCCAGCCTTTCATCTCTGGAGCCCACCCCACCCTCCCAATCCCCGCCGGCATGGGAGCACTTGCGAGGCAGACACAGCCCTGGTCTCTTCCTGGGCCCTTTGGCCACCGGGACCCACAACCACGAGCAGGGCTGGTGCTCCCGTGTGGAGGACGGGTTCCACTCCCACACAACCCCCTCGCCTTCATGCTGGCTTTCAATCTCGCCTGTTTTTGATTTTTCACGCAGGTCGCCGTCCTTCCTGACCAGGACTTGGAGATAGGAGCTGTTCTGTTGCAAGGCTTTCTAGAGTTTTCTGGGTCAAGCACCAGTGCAGGGACTGCCTTGGAATGCTCCATAGCCAGGGCCTCTGGTTCTGAACGTTTGATTGAGGCACGGACTGAGTGAGAACGAGGCTGTCATTTCCCGACGCACCTGCAGACTCCACCGCGAGCTTCCGCGGCGCGTTTTTATTCAGTGTCTCCCAGGTAGAAGGCGTGAAGAGAGGTTGGTCAGGGCATGGTCCTCCCCGGGGAACCATGAATCACGTCCCCAGTGGCAATGTGTGGGTGAGCAGGGATGGCAGGGCTTGGAGTCGAGAGACAGTAGGATTTCTGAAGGGCAACCAGAGTGTGAACACACAGTAACATCAGTTTACGTACAGCCAAAAACCATGATAGGAAGATGCCTGAGGACTTAGGTTGTCTTGCCTCAGAGTGAAGGCAGAAACAGGATGGACAGGAAAATGACCCAGACCAATGGGTGCTTTTTGCTCAGGAGCTAACCGGTGATCAGCACTGTGGTCATTCACCGTAAACTTCTTATGCGCAGCGGTCCTGCTCAGTGACCTTGTTGTTTCCGCTGGGCCTCCTGTGTTCAGCCCCGGGATGGATTCAGTCCCACCCAGCCAAGCCCCGCGATGTGAGCTCAGGTCCCAGAATAGGACTCCCTCCGACAGAATCCACCCATGCTGCCAACACCAAAACAAAGCTCTCTTGCTCCAGACACAGACTTTTGAAGTGATCCATCTTCACAGGGCCATCCCGTGGCAAGGTCCCAGCAGATGGCATTTGCAGACCTGAGCTATGGTTCTTATCCCAGCTCCCGAGGGGGGAGAACTGCGTGCAGCACCTAATTGGGCAGAATATGGGCGTTCCCTGGCATTGTCTGTGCAATACTCCTTGTACACCTTAAACGTCTTCCGCAGACCCGGTGTGCCCCTGCCCGGGGCCCCCGCGGGCGCCCTGAGGGAGCGGCATGGCCCCCGCCACAGTCCAGGCCTCCTTAGTGGTTTCTCCCAGGGACCAAGGCTTGACCTGCCTTGTGGCCCGTGTGCAAGTTAGGGATGCGGAAGAGCCAGCCCCAGGTGATGTCTCTGCGGGCACACTTAGTCCCCTGCGGTGCCTGCTAGTGGGAGGAGCCCTCGGTCACGGCCCTCCTGGTGCGGGGAACCACTCGGGGCCTAGCAGGTCTGCACTTGCTGAGAAATGAGTACTTGCCCCTGTGGTCGCTGGGAGGGCCTGGCTCCTCTCAGCTACAAGCTGTGCTGCATCAGAAAGGAAGTTTACGTGGGACCCGGCCCTGACCGGTGCCTGCCCCGCGGACGCCCCACGCAGTTCCGGCAGCGTATCTCGCAGACCCCTCCTGCAGCTCCCTCTGGCACGGGCTCATCTTTCACCCACACTGATGTCTCTGAGACAAGCACGTGCGTTAGTTCTGACGTATCATCGCTTTGGGGGGGTCTCCCCTCGAAAGGCTCCTTCCCGCTCTGCTTCTGCCTGCAGCCGTCAGGGTCGTCCTTCCCGACGGCAGCACTTTCAGAGCTGCCTTTGGCACCACGCCCAGCTCAGCGAAGGCACAGAGGCAACGCGCCGTGTCCCACCGGTGGGCACTGTACGGGCACGAGATGAAAATGCTCATCCTTAGAACAGCAGGAAGAAGGAATCCCTTGTCTGGTAGGACTCGGTCGTCACTGCTCGCGTTCAGATTAACTGGGTTCCGTGGGGCTGAGAGTAACAGGCCACCCGGACAGGGAGCGTGCAGAGATATCCAAAGAGGAAACCGAGGGAGGGGCTGGCGGGAAAGTTTACGGGCGTGAGTGTGTTTTGGAGGCTTCCGGTCCAGCAGAGGGTTCCCCGGGATCATGGTCACAGGGTGGGGACATGGGACCCTGCCCGTCGTCAGCAGGCGGCGTCTTCGACAGCCTTGTTGGCTTCTGTGGGACGGCTTGTTGACAGTGAGTGCCGGGGCCTCCGGGAAACCGCGGCCTGTGTGTCCACGAGTGGTAGTACTGGGGCGGGTCTCAGAGCAGACAGTCACGGCCAGGGAGAGACGAGACGATTGTCACGTCGCCCCCAGTTGTAACTGCAGCTGCTCCCCAAAAGCTCCAAAGGCGGCCTTCGGGCCAAGAGCAGGAATCACAAGTAACCCGGCCAGCCACAGTGACCTGAGGCCTCAACATCAGAGGGTCACTTCGGCTGTGCTGACCAGCACCGGGGGAATCAGAGGGTCCGCATCTGGCCCCTCGAATCCTGGGTGCCCCCTGTGTCTGGCCTCTTAAGTGAGGGGAGAGCTCTGGTCACAGAGTCTCCCGGGATCTGGGGCCCTCGGAGCCTGCCCGTGTGCTCCCCTCCCCATGTGCTCCCCTCCCCATGTGCTCCCCTCCCGTGTGCTCCCCTGCTTGCACCCAGTGAACGAGGACAAGCTGCCGTCCACCTGCAGCCGGCTCTGTGGGGCCAGCGGGCCGGGGGCGGGCAGGGGTCAGTTTGCCTGGGGCTTCGGGTCCAAACAAACATCTGGGTTCACAAAGCTCTTGTAAAAAGGGTTTTTTTCAGCTCAGTTGGTGAGTCATGCCGTTGAGCTTCTAGTTCTTTCATTTGGTAACAGGCACGGAGAGGGGCTGGAAATGGGAAACAAATCAATGGGTTTGATGACCAAAAAGAAAATAATTCATTTTTTTAAAGACCATTAAATTAGAACTTTGGAGCTCAGAGGATCCACGGCCAAGCCCTAGGTGGTTGCAGAGCTGTGCCTGTCGGGGTCCCTCTGGTTCTCAGTTCAGTGGGAGGGACTGAGAATGCGGTCCACACCGCCCAGGCCTTCCTGGTGGCCCAGGAACACCTGCTTTGTGCCGCTCCTGTCTCGTTCCTCTTCGGTTCATCTCCTCCTGCAGGAACACCGGGCGCCGGGCGGGGGTCCTTGTCTTCAAGGAATAAAAATGACTGAGCCATAAGCAGTTCCCGTCAGGGCACCGGCCAAGACCCCATCCCGCTCTCTGACTTGGTGCTTGCCCTCCACCCTGGAGCCGCCGCAGAGCAGGGGTGCACGGGGATGGGGGCTGTGACTGGAGGCAGAGACCCTGTCCGACTGCCCAGAGAAGTGGGGTGGAGGTCGCGGCCAGGAGCACCTACAGGAAGACCAGCTGTGCCTTCAAGGAGGTCGGCTCTGGGCCTCCGGAGCCCCAGAGGCCATGTGGGCAGGCCCCCACCCGAGCTGCTGAGTCAGGCCCCTGCCCACCCTGTCCTCCCATCCTCCACGGGCTGCAGGTCGCCTACTTGGCGTGAGCCCACCTGGAGTGAGACAAGTGGGACAGCGGATCTGGGAGGCTTGGGACGTGTTTCCGAGGGTCTCACAACCTGGGACAATCTGGCAGCTTCGAGGCAGGACCTCCCATCCGCAGAGCAGAGGTTTTCACAGATGAGCTGTGACTTTCTTCCCGACTCTGGCACCCCGCTGTCTTTTGGACTGATTGCCCCCGACCCTATGGCTCCTTGAACTTCCCACTTCCCTTTCTCCCTGGCCGAGCCCTGATACTTATCTGAAGGGACTGACAAGGCAAGACAGCAAAGGGGCTGATGGAGCAGGACACTCCTTGTTGCTCATTCAGAGACGTCCAGTGACCCGGACCAAAGCACAGGCCACAGGGACAGCTGCGCCGCCGAGCCCCCACCCTCACCTGCCATGGGCTTGCGCCCGGAGCGCAGCCCCACAGCGGGCAGCCCCTGTGGAGCCCAGTGTGATGGAGGCTGAGGCCTCCTGCGGCCCTTCAGGGCACCCCAGCCACCGCAGGTAAGTTGCCTCGGAGGCTGTGTGGGCCAGGGCTTGGGGCGACACGCAGGCCATGGAATTGGGCTCTTGGGCAGCCTCATCCTCTGTGAGATGCGCACCAGTGGCCTTCGGCGTTCTGGGACGTGAATGAGTTCTTGTGCCCACAGAGCCGAGGGCGTGTGCAGCCCGGAGGGCACAGTGTTTCCATCCACTCGGCCACGATCAGCATCCACACTGTGACGCCACCTGCTTCTCTTTTAATGGTCACATCTGCGAGCCTGGCTGGGCTCAGCTCCTAGGGTCCCGGGGGGAGAGGAGAGCGTCAGGAGAGGGTCCCAGAGCCCCAGTCTGTGCCGAGCTGCCTGGCACCATGGCAGCCTTGGGAGACGTGAAGCGCCTGTCACAGGGTCACTGTGTCCGGGTTCTCAGCATTTCCTGGTCCGCTGCTGACGGGACCACCCGCGTTGAGCCCCGGGAGAAGCTGAGGGTTAGGGAGGGCAGACGCAGGCTCGTGGGCAGAGCCAGATGTGAGGTTTTCTGGTCTTCCTTGAGCAAGGTTTAAAAAAAATAAGAAGTAAATTAGGTCTCGTCTATAATGAAGGTCCTTGGACGTGATGGCTTGTTCTCACCAGGGACTGAGGGAGGCCCGCGGAGCCGAGCGGACCCAAGTTGGAGGCCTCGACGCGTTCTTCTCCTGCCGCTGAACAGCAGTTACTTCGAGCGCCTCCTGCCCACCCACTCCCGTCCCCTTGTTCAGGCCGCCTGCATGACAGAGACAGGGAGCGGGAGGGAGGACAGGCTCGTGCACAGGCTCTCCTCTCCCAGCTGGTCTCGCTGCAGCCAGCCGTGTCTCGGCGTCCTCACTCGCATGGACGTGGCAGATCTGAGTTTCACATGGGGCTGGTGGAAGCCAGTACAAGGATATCTGGCAGATACCCCTCCACACCCAAGCAATGGGAATTCCTCCTGCGCGGCTGTCCGCCTGGCCTTCTTCGGGATCCTGGCCGCCACCTGCTGGAGCTGCCCTTGGACAGGCACTGACCTCCCACAGAGCCTGGCGGAGAGGTCCTCACTTGCGGGCTGGGAGGAAGAAAGGCGCCCTTGTGGGCAGCCATCCTGCACACTCAGGTCGCTCTGGGCAGGACCTCTGAGCACTGTCTCGGCCTCCCTGCCATGTCTGATTCTGGAAGAAGCTTTGCCACTTGGAACTTTAAACTCGGATGAAGCTTTTGAATGGAGAGAGTTATTGGTGGTGTTTGCTCATCGATGGCGGGTGGGGAACACCTCCATGCCAGAAACATTGTTCCATCTGTCCTCTTCGCACTTGTCTGTTCCTACAGCCCATTCCACACACTCGGTGGGAGCCAGGAGATCTGGTGTGAGGCACCTGACACAGCTCTCCTCTGCAGGCAGGGTTGCTCCTGCTGAGTTCCCTCCCTCCTTGTCACTGCTCACTGCTTCCCGGTGCACGCTAGGGAGATGCGGCTCTGTCACTTGATGCATGTGGGAACCACGAAGTCCACCCCTCAGAGCCAGGCCGTGCTCTGGGGAAGGAACCAGGGTTCCCTGAGCTGTCTCTGACCTGGTGTTTGTAGGGACTGGATTTCTCTCAGGGCAGGAAGGTGCCCACAGCACCCCAGGACCCTCACACAGAGAGGGCAGCATACGTGTGTCTGACCGTGGTCACAGCCTCATCTGGAACCTAAGGCGGGACATTTGCTACACAAACCCTGAGTGTCCACACGCAGAAGGGGAGACTGTCCCACTTGAGGCTTCAGGAGGAACCTGGCCAGGGGCACATGCCTTGGGCTCCGTGCAGCCCTCTCAACACAGCATCTCGAACATGGAAGACCGAAGTGTGGGGAGCACGTGCCCTCGGGTCTTGGGAGGGCTGGTGGGGACATCGGCCTTCGAGGGTGAGAGCAGTGACAAGCAGAGATGAGAATGTGTGGCTCTGGACCGGTGAACATTTGTGAGCACTCGCGAATCCCTTCCCTACAGAAAGTGTAACGTGAAAGGAATAAGGTTCACGTTGTGTTTGCCTGAGAATTAGTGGATGTTTCTGTCATTGAGATAATGAGAACAAATCCCAAACTCGAAACAACGCACGCAGCCTCCTCGGTGAGCGTTCCGACTTGGAGACAGAACTAGGTTCGAGGGGATTCGTTTCCTTTCAATTACGGCAGATTCCTCCCCACTCGGTGAGGCTCCCCCCTCGGACGAGATGATCTCAAGTCGGTCGCGTTCCAGCTGCCCCCCTCAGAGTTTGTCCCCTGTGCCCGTGTTTCGGGGACCTTCCTGGAGCACGTTCCCAAAGCAGCCTGTCCTGAACCGTGTCCATCGGCAGCGTGTACGGGCTCGCTGACAACGCTGTGAGGGCTAAGAAAGCTCCGCGGGTTTTCTGAGCCGCTTAGTCTAGAGTATTGTTCACACTGGGCGACCGGACCTGCTTCTCCCTTGAAATTGGCAGGTGCCCTCCAGGTGGCGTGGCCAGGCTCCTGGGGACGGCTCTCCCTGCCCTCCCGTCGCCTCCTCCGATGCCCCCTTGGGCCTTCCCTTGGACAGCGCGCAAGGTGCGGAGTTCCGGCAAGGCACTCGGTCTGAGGAAACTGGTGTGTGTGCTTGGGGAGAACTAGGAAAGGCAAGTTCCCGCAGAGCCGCTGTTGGGCTGAGGTGAGAATGACGGCAGGGGTCGGCCTGGAACTCGAGCTGGGCGGGACTCTGCAAGCCCAGACGCTCCAAGTGGGAAGGCCGGACGAGGCTTCGGGTGTGCTGCACGGGAGGGACACCGAGAGGCCCAGCAGACAAGTCCATACTCAAGGGAAAGCCTCTGGCTGGATGCTCCCAGTTTAAGTAACAAACATACACTTTTGTGTTTTAAGTTGATAGATGTTTAAGGCATTTTTTTCTGGCTTTTCAATTCACCAAGCTACGAACCGTCATTTGATTAAGAGGGTTTCTCCTCCATCTTCTTGGTGGGTTTTGAAAGAAAATATTTGTGTGGTAAGTGAAAAACACATTTTTTACCAGAAAGTTCTCACTTGTAGTTATTCATAAAGTATCTTAGTTCATACGGGCTCGTTTAGCTGATAAAGCACCGCATGGAGAAAGTCTCTGGACCCCTTTACCCTCTGCGTCGCTCTCGGTACAGCAACGATGGGTGCTAGGGTGTTCTCTCGGCTCTAAGCTTCTTCATGATTTGCACGAGTGGCTCGTTAGCCGGTTGTCTGTGGGCTCGGAGTCGGTGCTGTCCGTGAGAACGTCCCGAGACAGTCGGGGCTGTGTATGGAGGGAGCTGTGCTGTCGTCGCCGCCGACCACGCGTGGCCACTGCAGCTGGGGAACCGGTCTGTTACCGTGTTTAATTTGAACTAATTTAGATGTAAATTGAAAGGGTCACATGCAGCTCGTGGTTGCCATGCCCGAAAGTGCGGTTGTCGGATTTTTCTCAGCTTCATACCGACGTGGCCCGCTGGGTTCTCCTTCCATTACTTACTGTGTCGGCCTGGAGTGCCGGCTGGCGCTGAAGGACAGTAGTGATAGCGAGGGTCCCGTCAGGTCCCTGACTTTGGGTGCAGGTGGCGGTTCACTTCTAATCCTACCGCTAGTGTAAACAGGTGGTCTTTGTTATGTTAAGGCAGTCCCATTACATTATCCTCTTCTGAGAGTTCTGGAGAATTAGGAGAGGCTGCTGAAGTTTTTCGGGCGGCTCTCGGAGTCTGCTGGTGTGAGCCAGGGCGCGACACAAGCAGAGTCCTCGTGCGGCCTCATGGCCTCCCTGGGGCCTCACCGTTTCTACACCAGCCTTTTCTCCCAAATGTAACGTCTCTGCTCATACTGCTCACTCACCAGGCGTGGCCCCCGCGGTCACACTTCTGTCCCCCTCCAACGTGCCCTCCAGCACAGTCATGTCACAGTCGTTGGTTTATATTATTAGGGTCGCAGCTGACCATGTCACCGTCCTTTCTTGTATAACTTTGGGCTTTTCCGGGAACACTAAGCGGCTAATTCTCCTGTTCCTTCATTGTCTAAACATCAGTAATTAAGCATCACACTTTGCACCAGAACAACAGTGACTCTCAAGACAACTGGACACGTACGGTCCTCACAGTGTGCTACTTCCCTCTCAGAGCATCTCCATCCTCCAGCCTCAGCTGGCCTGGCTGGTCTGGGGCCTCCCATGGGCTCCGCTGCGGTTGGGTGACATCAGCTCAGGCTCTAGGAGAACCTGGCGAGGGCAGGAGGAATGCAGGTCTCACTGCTGAGTGCAAACTTGACGCTGCTCCCGAACTCCGTCCCCACGCCGAGCTCGGTGTCCTGTGTCCAGAGCCCTCCTGGCGGGCCGCGCCGCCTGCCTCTCACTCCTCGCCCTCCCCAGGCCTGGCGGCCTCTCCCTCGTTCCTCAGCACAGGAGTGTGCTTTCTGTGTCCCGAGCTTACCGACACCTCTGAGCGCTGCCCTTTCAAACTTGACGCCACTTTGTGGGATTTGGGAAGTGGAAGAGAGGCGTTCTGGACTCCATTGTCTGTCTCCTGCCTTCAGACTCGCCACGTACGGGAACGCCTCAGTGCCAGCCTCCGGCCCTCACCGGCACGCGCCCCTGGGCTGGGCCTACCGCTCTCCCCGGTGGGCTGCCGGCCGGAAGGCTGGTTACTCCCAGGTAACCTCCCAGGTAACGTCCTGCACGGCCGCGGCGTGGGGCCCGGTAAACCCACAAAGGGAAGGCTTGCCGGCGCCTGAAAGGACGACCCGTCGGACTCCCGGCACTTGAATCAAATCCTGCTGTGACGTGAACACTGACTGAAATGAACCCGTGGATCTAATGTGTGTCCCTCGAGGTTCCGTTATTAAAGCAGAAATTGTGGTCTTCGTGGTGAGGATGGTCGGACCTTCGCGTTAACCAGGGGCCAGTGGTCAGACGAGCTGCTTTCCCGTCAGTGGGGGCTCGGCCTCTGCTTGTGTTTCCTGGGACAGCTGGACACCTTCACCGGCCCCCCGGGGCCTCTCTGCTGGGAGCCTCGGCCACCACGTGTCTCGGGGTGTCCCGGACGGTGTCACGGGGTGTCACTGCAGGGCCTGTCCCCGCCTGGTCTCTGCCTCGAGGCACACACCAGAAGTCGCCCATCACTCGTGGTCCTTGATGGCGTCTGCATATTTCTTCCAGTGTTTCTTTAAATATGTGAGAATGTTAACACACGATGAGTTTATGCACTCATTTAACCGTTGGCATATAATTAAATTTTTAGAATAAATATGTTTTCACTTTTATTTTAGCCCTTTAGGAAGTCCTTCCAAGTCAAGTCAAAGCTTGACGTGCAGCCCCTATATGGGAGGGACCTGCGTCCGTAAAGTGAGCGCTCCGGGCTCCGGTCAGCACTGTGGAGACCCGCCGGCGCCGGCCGCGCGGGACCCGGTGGCTCGTGGAGCCGCTGGTTGTCGTTTCCTCCTAGGCTAGAACGTTGCTCCCGCAACATTGATGTTTACGTGAAATACAGCACTTTAAGACTCATAAGATATTGTAGAAACACCTGGGACTTGGGGTACAAAGCCCTGGGTTCAGGGGAGGATCTAGTTTGCGA
The DNA here is from genome assembly GCA_004024625.1 of Mellivora capensis. Lineage (NCBI taxonomy): Eukaryota > Metazoa > Chordata > Mammalia > Carnivora > Mustelidae > Mellivora > Mellivora capensis. The sequence continues at coordinate 6,311 of PISX010005125.1, read as the reverse complement.
GACGTTTCCTCTGGGACGTCGGGCGCGTGTTTGCAGGCCTCGCACAGGGTGGGTGTTTGCCGAGACCCAGTAAGAGAGCTGCAAAATGATGTACGTGTCACGTACACAAATCAGGTTATCTGATACCTGCAGGAGGGTGACTTAAGACTTCACCACTCAGATGCCGTCTTAACTGTTAAAACCAAGTGAGCTTAGCAAATATTTACATTTGCATATTACCCCTAAAGTCAGACGCCCTAAAAGCACACGTGTACGTTCATCCTGGGACCCTAAGCCTTCAGGACTCACACAAACCCCCGTAGGACCCATGTGGTCACCCTGGGGGACGCGCCTCAGCTGGAGAAAAGTAACTGACCATTCTCGGGACAGTCAGCCGCGTGCAGGACGCCTGGGGACGCTCAGTTACCTTCTGCCGCACGTCCAGCGATTCCTCCAGCCTGAACACAACGCAGAAGCTAAGAACACTCTCCATCATATTGTTGGTGCAAACTTCTTTCACAAATAAGTAATTTGCCAGGTAATTATCTGAGTAACGGGCTATCTCCTTGCGAAGCTTTAAAACCCACGACTTGCTGCAGGCGGCCTGGGCATCCCCAGGAGCAGCGATGCCTCTGCTGCCCTAGTGCTGCCTTAGTCCTTCTCCCTGTCTCTCTCCCTCCAGCCTGCACTGGTGTCTGGGACAACATTACCTGCTGGCGTCCCGCGGACATCGGCGAGACCGTCACCGTGCCCTGCCCCAAAGTGTTCAGCAACTTTTACAGCAAACCAGGTACTGTCTATCCGCACTGTGGACGTCCAGGCAGAGGCTGTGGTTGGCTCTCCCATCGAGGCCCCAGGAAGCAGCTTGCCAGTCTCCTTAAAGGGAGTCGGGACAGCTGTGCCTCGTGGGCTGAGCTGGTTTTAGGAGCAGGGGAACCGAGAAGCTCCTTGCTGGGTCAGCCACCTGAAACCAAACCCTGGGAGAGAGCAGGTCTCAGGCAAGCATGGACCCATGAGCCCCATACAGGACAGATGGGGCCTGGGCACCAAAATGGGGGGAGGTGGCAATGCCCACGAGGGCCAGCAGGCTTTGGGCACCGAGAACACACATGTGGTTCCATGCTTCCCTCCATGTGTGGCTGCCCCCAAGCCCGCAGGGAGCCTCCCCCAGAGGTTCTGAGGAGCCCTGACGCTCAGGGATGGCGGCCAGCCTCTCCTGGAGCCCAGACGGCTCCTTGTCCACAGGGAACATCTTGCTCATCGCACGGACTCCTCAGGTCCCGTGGTCTTTGTTCCCGGGTCTGAGGGGGCCCGGCCACGTGGGGTTGCCACCTGTCCTAGGCCAGCTTTCTGCACAACGGTGCAGCCTCTCTTGGCTTGTTCCCAAGAAGGGGGTTCTGTTGCATTGTGCTTTGTTTTGTTGTACATGATCCAGATTTTCACAATGTGAGAAAGTCTATCTGGAAAAATAGGAAAGAGAAGATACATCTGGAAATTGGAAAGGCCTGATACTTGGCGTTCTCTAGAGAACTGCTTTCATCTCGAGCAAACATTACAGGGTAAAGACGCTGAGAACCAGAATTGTTGAAGCACTTTAAGCAGAATGTCGTGGCACAGATTGGGATGGAGAAAAAGGAGGTTCGAAAGAAAAGGGCTTTGTTTCATCTCTGTGACTTGCAAGGTGAGACCTTTCCTTGGTGGGTCAGTCAGTGGTGCGGGAGGAGAAGCCGTGCTCAGTCCCTGGCCACCTTCAGCTCAGTCACTAAATCAGCTTGGAGAAGCTGAAGTTTAGAAAATATCCTGTGTGGCAATAACGTTTCTACCAAATGGTTTGGGCTATAATATTCTCCCAGAAATCCTAAGCGAACTAGCAGAGACCCAGGCCTCCCCTCATCAGTGGCTTGGCTCTGGCTGCTTCCGCCTGCAGCCAAGGGTTTCACACTGACAAACACAAGAGTCTGGCTCCTGGGCCGTTGGGTGTGAGCACCCAGCCTCTGCGAGACAGGAGCCGTCGGGGTGCCCAGTGCCCCGGTCCGCTCAGACCTGTCTCTGTGTGGAACCCCTGGGCATCCTCTCCTTGGGGGAATGAGAATTCCCAGGCTGTCTTGGGTTAAATGCTTGATGCTCTTTTCTTGTCCAAGCGGGAGCAGGACACAGCCTCGCTATCGTGGGGGGCATCTCTCCCACCAGAGATCTGCAGGCGTTTCCCTAAGTCACAGCTGAACAGTCTGAGACGTGGGCGCCTACTGGTTCAGCCGGTCACAGAGATGGGACGCAGGAAGTGCTCGCACAGGCTGTTGACAAGTTGCTGCCCGCGTGGAAGGCTTGGAGTGTTCGTGCAATCACTTAGAGGAACGTGGGCGTAATGCAGAGCCCGGGGCTGAGCAGGGCTGGGGCCGGGGCCGACAGGCATCAGGTGGCGATGGGCTGAGGCCCCAGAGATGAAATTCGGCAGAGATAAAAGTCTTGAAATCCAGCGAGGACCCAGTGGGCTTGACTCTGTGCAGTACTTCCCAGTCCACGAAAGTGTTCCCAGACACGCCGTCACTCCTCGGGGAGCGCCGGGTCGTAGGGCGACTTGCAATGGCTTCAGCCCCCAGACCCAGATGTTCAAGAAATGATCTGTGTTTTGATAAGAAGTCGTTTTCTTTTCTGAGTTCTCATACCTCCAGGGGATGGGAAGTGGAGGGCGCTCCCGACAGCCGCGCGTGGGGTCACGCCCTCTGCTGTCTTCATGCTGGCGAGGCCCCTCGGAGCCGTGCTAGGATGTGGGCTGCCGGTCCACTCCCACAGCAGGAAGGACTCTGCCCCCAGCGCGATGGCAGAGCTGGCGGGACCCGGTGCAGCACCAGAACGAGTCTCTAAAGGGGACAGCAGCGAGCTGCCGAGTGAATGAATCTTGTTCAGAATAAAACTGACACTTTTTTAAAAAAATATTTTATTTATTTATTTGTCAGAGAGAGAGAGGGAGAGAGAGCGAGCGAGCACAGGCAGCCAGAGTGGCAGGCAGAGGCAGAGAGAGAACCAGGCTCGCTGCCAAGCAAGGAGCCCGATGTGGGACTCGATCCCAGGACGCTGGGATCATGACCTGAGCCGAAGGCAGCCGCTTAACCAACTGAGCCACCCAGGCGTCCCTCTAACCCACTTTCTTGCCAGAAGGTCGGGGTCTGGGCCCTCCCGCTTGCTTGCACGCAGTGTGCCAGGAATCACTTATGCATATTATCACGTCAGCGTGAGTGGGCCTGGCTCTAGATTTTGTCTGATTAATCAATCACACAGGCCACCCTGGTGTTGGAAACAAAGGGTTTTTGAGTGAGTAAACCTATTTCCGCCACTCAGTCATTACAGAACCTTGGGTGTGTTACTGAACCTCGGTCTCATCTGTAAAACGGGAACAGTAATGACCGTCAAGTCTGCTCCACCATGCTGGCCCAAGACAGGCAGAGATGACCGAGTTAGAGTATCTGCTCTTCTGAGCCCCGGGGCCGTGAGTCAGGGAGGAAGGTGGTGGCTGGTCAGCCGCTGAGCCTCCCAGTGCCAAGGGCAGGGAGCGCCTTCCCAGGCCTGAGCGTCCCACTGCCGGCCCCGCGAGCCTCGCCGTCACCAGGGGTCCGTGCCTGGCCCTCAGGTCACTCAGCACCACTTGGTGCCCACGTGGTCACCCACCTCTTTTTTAAATTTTATTTATTTATTTATTAGAGAGCATCTGCAGCAGACTCCACGCTGAGCGCAGAGCCCGGCACCCGGCTCTGTCCCAGGACTCTGAGGTCATGGCCTGAGTGGAAACCGACAGTCCAGGGTTCAACCTACTGAGCCACCGGAGTCTGACACTTTCTTTTAGATAGAGGAAACGTTGCATTCCTGAGTTTAACATAGGTGTTTCTGTTAATTAAGACCAAAAGAAAGTGGTGCCACAAGACAAACACTGCCTTCATTCCACGCGGTTTGCATCTCATCCCACAGTCTGCGGGTCATCCTCAGGGACGGCGCTGCCTGTGCGGGTCTCGCCCCGGGCAGCCGAGCGAGGGAGCCGGCAGGGGCAGGGTGCAGGAGAATGGCCGGCTCTGGAACGGCGGGGCTTTGGCGATCACGCTCTTTCTGGACAGAATAGGAGTCTGTTAACTTCCCTTGCACTCCTAAATAATCAGAAGCCATTACAGCCACTCCCACCGCACTGCGCCCCATGGCCAGAAGCTCACCCGTGAGCCACCGAGGCCAAACCCCACTTCCGTGGGCGGGGAGCCCGGGATGGGGGGCTGGGCTGAAGTCGCACACCGTGAAGTGGCTGAACGGGGTGGGGCTGAGCTCCTCGCTGGCCAGAGAGAGGAAGCATATGGGGCCGTGCCCCGCCAGCCCGCCGTCACCCCTCAGGCCAGCTGTTGGGGACCTGCAGGCCTGACACCCGCACTCTGTCTTCCAGGAAACATAAGCAAAAACTGCACGAGTCACGGCTGGTCAGAGATGTTTCCCGACTTCGTGGACGCGTGCGGCTACAGTGACGCCGGGGACGACAGCAAGGTAAGGGCCCGTGCAGTCCTGTCCTTCCCAGTCCCTTTTCTGGAAGCGACCACGGAACGGTGTCTGTGAGCTGCCCGACACGAATTCCTCCAAAGAGCACTGCTGCTTCTTCGTAGCCAGTGTGGGCCGAGTCCCTGTTTCAGTCCTGGGCCCGGCGTCGGTCTGTGGCTCTGTCGTTTTGGAGGCAGGAGAGCCTGACTCTCTTCGCGGGCCTCCAGTGAGGCTAAGTGGCTCCATCAGCCTGACATGAGCTTTAATGAGCACCCATTCTGCCGACGGGTTTCTTTGGACTGTGTAGGCTCTGCCACAAAGCAGGCTCTCCAGAAGCCTTGCAGTCGGGTTTCTAGCCATGAGCCAGCAGCAGGAGAGGCGCCCGGCTCTGGAGCTTGCAGCCGTTCCCAGCCAGCGGTGCCCAGCACGTGCTGCTGGCCAGGGTGCCGTAGGAGGCCCCAGAGGTGCGCTCAGGGGGAGCCCTTTCTCTGAGAGCGCGACCGTTCACATGATGCGTCGACTCGAGCCCGCTCAGCTCTGCTCAGCCCCAGGGCTGGTCTGGGCTTTCTTTCCCGCACGTTCAGCCAGCGACACGGTGTGACTGTGATTTTACTGGGTCTGCCACCAGGAAACCAAGTCACCGTCCTCCGCTAGGGCCACCTTCCTTCACCACCAACGCCGTGTCAACGACGGGCGAACGCCCTGTTAACGTGAAGGCCTGGTGTCCCCGTCCCCATCCCCGTCCCCTGCAGCCCGCACTGTGTGGGAACGTGTTGGGGGCCCCGTAAGAGCCTCGGGGAACAGCCAGCTACTCCCGTGCCTTCCCTCCAGCCCTGCACCCGCCTCCGCACCGTGGAGACTGCTACTAAGGTCACGGTCAGATCCGTTTTGGGGGGATTAACACCTCCTTCGTGTTCCTCTTCTACAGCGCGACTATCTTTGCTCTCCCCACTAAGACTCGTGGTTTAAAGCCAGACTTTTACAAAACAAGTTATTACGCCTAGAGAAGGAGGTACTTCACGCTTCAGCCAGTGACTCACTAAGTGAAGGTTAAGTTTCCTGACACGGGGCCCGAGGTCAATGGGGACGATGCTGGCGTCATTGGCGTGGCCGAGCGCGTGCTGTGGGCCGCGTCACTTACCCGTGTCGTCACGGGTGCTCTTTCCCCGTTGAGGCGGGATGGACGCGCGGACGCGGACACGCTTACGGAACAGGCGTCCCTCGATGCTGTGTTTCCACAGACTGAATGGTGGGGTAACGCCGCCCTGTCTGTGGGGGCATTTTTCCAAAGGTATTTGCTCACTTCGTCTCTGTGTCACGTGGTGCTGGTTCTGACAGTATTTCTAATGTTTTCCTGGGGATTATCCTTGTTACAGTGACCTGTGACCACTGATTAGCACTCACTGAAAGCTCGGAGGGTAATTAGCATTTTTTAACAATAAAGTAGTTTTTTTATTAATTTCTTTTCAGTGTAACAGAATTCATAGTTTTTGCACCACACCCAGTGCTCCATGCAATGCGTGCCCTCCATAATACCCACCACCTGGCTCCCCCAACTTCCCACCTCCCGCCCCTTCAAAACCCTCAGGTTGTTTTTCAGAGTCCATAGTCTCTCATGGTTCACCTCCCCCCCAATTTCCCTCAACACCCTTCTCCTCTCCATCTCCCCATGTCCTCCGTGTTATTTGTTATGCTCCACAAATAAGTGAAACCATATGATAATTGACTCTCTCTGCTTGACTTATTTCACTCAGCATAATCTCTTCCAGTCCCGTCCATGTTGCTACAAAAGTCTGGTATTCATCCTTTCTGATGGAGGCATA